>JANIJG010012061.1:0-47115 GCA_024611175.1 Megaceryle torquata | reverse complement strand
ACCAGTGTGGTGGAATTCCAGGTTCAGCACCCCTGGGCGCATCTGCTGGAAAGCAGCTCCATGGAGAAGGACCTTGGAGTCCTGGTGGACAATAAGTTATCCATGAAAAAGCAATGTGCACCTGTGGCCAAAAAGGCCAATGGTATCCTGGGGTGAATAAAGAAGAGTGTGTCCAGGAGGTTGGGGGCGATTCTCCTCCCCTTCTACTCTGCCCTAGTGAAACCACATCTGGAGTCCTGTGTCTAGTTCTGGTCTCTCCAGTTCAAGAGGGACAGGGAAATACCAGAGAGAGTCCAATGGAGGGCTACAAGAATGATGAAGGGATTGGAACATCTCTCTTATGAGGAAAGGCTGAGAGCCCTGGGGCTGTTTAGTCTGTAGAAGAGAAGACTGAGAGGGGATCCTATTAATGTTTACAAGTATCTGAAGGGTGGGGGTCAAGTAGAAGGGACCAGTGTCTTTTCAAAGGTGCCCTGATAGGATGAGGGGCAATGTCCAAAATTGGAACACAGGAAGTTTCACCTCAACGTGAGGAAAAATTTCTTCACTGTGAGGGTGATGGAGCCTGGAACAGGCTGCCCAGTGAGGTTGTGGAGTCTCCGTCTCTAGAGACTTTCCAAGCCTGCCTGGATGCGTTCCTGTGTGCCCTAGATGATCCTGTGATGTCAGGGGGGGGTTGGACTTGATGATGAAGAGGTCCCTTACAAACCCTACCATTCTATGATTCTATGATCTACATGGGTGAGCACACAGTGGCAGCATATTTTGTACAAGGATGTCACCAGCCTGGATACTCAGAAAGCATGTTTGTGTGTCCAGCTTATAAAACCGTAATTTACCTTTTCAGCAGGATGTATTACCTCAGGCACAGCACAGCATTTCAGGATCAGCTCTGGGCAGAGGCAAAGTGAACTCCAATCTCTCTACACATACTTGTTTAGACATATCCTCACAGCTCTCAAACACATTTTTGCTGTGGTTGCCAGATTCCCAGTGGCAACAGTTTTGACAGTCACAGTCAAAATACAACTGTGTAATAATAAGTTTTCATGTGGCATCTGCTCATAAAGTCCTTAGTGATTACACATAGATACCAAGAGACATCATGAATTGCTGCTTTAAGGGTGGCATGACTTTGAGAAAAGCTTTCTGCATGTTAAAGTAACCAATAATATCACGTTAAACAGATCAGAAAGTCCACTACAGAGTCATGAATTACGTTTTCCCACGTTCAGTTTCTGTTCTGTGCAAGATTAGGAAACTGATTTCCACGATCCTCCAAGCAGAGACTATGGAAACAAATTTAATGACATTTGTCTTAGAATAGTTAAGAACACTGCTTACAAAAGGCTGCTGTTTCCCCACCATGAAGCTCTCCACTGCCAAAGAGAAAAGTAAAATCAATAAAAGTTAAGAAAAGTTTTAAGTGTAATCATCACAATTATTTTTTTTCTTTTTATTTAATTGAATGGCTAAACCAAATGTTTGTTGGTATAGAAATAAAGTGTTGTCACATATGCAGATAGCTATGGACCACAGTGAATATTTTACATGTCATAATTCTCATCCCCACTTGGACTAAAGAGTAGCCCCTTATCAGCACAACAGAACAAGCCACAAGCTGTTCATTAACTGAAAATGTGTTAACCTGATCTTCCCTTTCCTTTTGCTTCCTTAGTTGCTGCTTGTTCTTTCTTCATCATTAGCTGTGTCTATAAGCCTTTGTTTGCCTCATCTACCTTTCGAAAAATGAGATATCGTAGACCTGTGTCATCACTGACTATTTCAATCTCATCAGTTAGCTGACATTCAAGAGCTTTTTGGATGAAGAAACAGAAATATGAGTCACTGTGCTCTTTTTTATTCATACTAAGTCCGGTTCTACAGAAGATTTCCCAATAAAATTGTCAAACTCTTGCTGCCTTCCCCTCTGTTCATGTCAGCCTGTGATGGTACAAATTTTCATTGCCTCTGGAGAGGCAGCCACTTTGTGTAATTCCAGTGTCGGAAGGAGCAAATTATTTTGCAGTTACATCAAAATGAGGGAGAGGCCAAACCCTAATGCCTATCACCGCTTTCTTAACACCCTCGTACAGTTCTACAAAGGGGTCATGTTGATACAGTTATTCTGGTAAATAATGAGGGGACACACCTGAAAACTGTTATTTTGCTTCCTGGTTTTGTTTTAGACCACTCCAACCAGCTCTCTGAAAACCAATGTTCAGGTAGAAATAGGCAAGTACTTCAGTACAGGGACTAATTCCAAAGCCAACATTGATGAACCTGTACAAGATATGTTTCCCTCCATCCTACACAACCCTAGGGATTCCAGAAGGCTCTTCATTCTCACAGACACCCACAGGTTTGAATCTCAGTGCAGGCAACAAAAGCCTCAGTTTCTTATTGATGGGCTGCAACATGGCACTTATTTCTGAACTTAGAGCTGAGAAAAAAACACATGCAGTAATAATTATATCCTAGATCCCGTACCAGTTGCTATGACACTCATGAGAAAGTTGTATTCCAATGTACTGTGATAGAACTCTTATCTGAAGAGCTACTGAATGCAACATGAATGGGGCCAGCCTGCTCTAGGTCAGGCTAATTCTGAACAGTGTAAAGGCCTTCTCTACTCTTTCCACCACTTGACTGTAGACTGAAGAACTATTTGCTGGAGTGGATACATTTAATAGCACAGATGTGGCCATTGTGATTGGTTGCAAGCATGGACCCAGGGCTATCTTTTGATGTCCTCCTCTATTGATATTGATTTAACAAAGGAGGTTGGGAGTAACACTTTACTTAAAGCAAGCACCTCATACTCCTCTTTGGAGCTCTAAATCTGCCTTACTGCTGACATGAATGATTTGCCCACCTCACCTTGAAACGCAGCACTCAAGCAATTAGTCTTTCCTATCTTACAGCTGGCTCTTTCACTGAAACACTGTTTCATTTTTGGGGATGGTAAGATTGTCATTTTGAACATAAGTTACTGATGTAGAAGGAGGAAAATATGCTACAAAATCCTCCAGAAAGTCAGGAAAACTGGTAGAGAAAAACATGTGACAAACACTTAAGGATTTAGGGCAGTAGATAGCAGTGTTTTTTTGATAGGTTGAGGTAGTCTTCTTTTTCATAAAAATTCTGAGCTCATGCAGTGGTATTTTTTGGCATTTTTCTCATCTAGATTGTGTCAGGTTATTTTTAATTGTGCAATTCTCTGTCAGCCTCCAAATGTAAAACTGTAAAACTTTCATTTTCTATTAAGAAGTTCTTTTTGGTTGATCTTCTATGATAGAAAATGAAATTCCTATGTGAGCCAGCCACTAGAGTCATAGGGAAGCTGTATCTGGGTTAACAGACTGTTTTAAACACATTCTCTCAGGATCTTTCTCTTCCCCTTCAGCATTTTCAGCCTGTCTGCCTCTTCTTTCCTGCTTGTTTCTTCAGTGTTCAGGCCAGTTGTTAAAAAAAAGGTAGACTGTATGTACTAGAAAATAGCTTCTCATAGCAAGTGAAGATTCAAAATAATCTAACAGTAACAGAAATGTGTTGGAGACCAGCATGCAGGGCATGGCAAGAAGCATGTTGCAAAGGACAAATAATAAGCACACTAGCAAACAACAAACTTTTATCTGATTAGTTGTCCTTGAGGTAGCTGTATAGCTTTGATCTTAATTTGCAATAGCAGAAATAAAGGAATTTTTAACCTTGCAAGTGCAGAGCCCCATATTTACTCACATTTATCAGTCTCAAAGATATACTGCTAGTGCATATGTGAGTTGGACTGCCTCTATGCAGTCTGTCTATGACATAAGGGTCTAGGTACTGTTTGCACAGCTGAAAAAAAAAAAAAAAGAGTTTTTCTTAGGGACAAAACTATATGTGCATCCACATGTATTTTCTTTTTCATTTTACAAAAGAAAATTTCCATAGATTGTTCCCCGTTCTGAAACCTCCAGACTTCCATTTGCAAACTTGAAAATATTATAAAATAGCCAGGGTCTGAGTCAGTGCTGTGCACTGCCTTTGATACCAGTAGCCTCTATTTTTCCTCCCAGCAGGTATGCTAGAGTTCACTGCCAACTGTGCCTGAAAAGCATTAGCTGGTCCAGTGAAAACAAAATCCGAGTTACAACACCCTCAGGACTTTGAAATAACACTTGTGACAACACTGCATTGTATTCTGATGTGCTATGATCTACCTCTTATCTGAAGAACAGGCATTTTGGACTCCACAGAGACAGAACGTGGTACTTTGTAATGACATATTGATAGACTGAAGTCCTACAGGACTGTGCTAAGATCATCAGTTTCACTCAGAACTTTAGGCTAAATTATCAACCACAACACAGATAACGTAAAATCCCTTCAGTTCAATTATGTGACTTAGTCTGGGAGATCAAGGCCTCCAATTCTTATTCCATATTTAAGTGCCTTGTGATGGATGTAACCATATCGAGTTTCCCTCAAGATCATTTTGGAAAGCACTTGGAGAGCCACGTGTTGGCATTTTCATTTTAAATCCATTTAATAAATACACATTGGACATTTGATTTCCTTAAAAAAAAAAAAAAAAAGTTTTCTCTTAATCCACTGAAAAGATGTAAATCATAAGAAAAAAACCATACCTGCATTTTATTTCAGGAGCAGAAAAAATGTGAATATTATGACTGTAGATAGAAAATTACAGAAATTACAGAATGTGATAATTTAGTAGATTTTTTTTCAAGTTTTCTTTTCTTTTCCAAAATAATAGGCTGATTGCATCGATCTAGTCTTCAACACCATATTAATCTGAGCAAACGGCTTTTTTTTTTTCCATCTCTGTATTACTCTGGCATTTCAAATGTAACTGAGATGCCAAGACAGCTTTGTTGATAACAAATAACAATGCAAGAACAGCAGCCATAATCTCTTATTAACCTTATGGAGGTATCACATGATAAAAATACTGTACTGAGATTCTGGAAACTGGGGATTCTCTTTCACAGTTTACATGTGACTTGAGTTAATCAGTGGATTACTCAAATCTGAAAAGTTATACCAGCCCAGTCTTACTTAACACATCAGTTTCTTACATGTATTCATAATTATATCTGCTTCTGTTAGAGGGAAAAACATGTTTCTATTGTTAGCTGCTCTGAGGCAACATAGATTAATGAATGTAATCTAGAGTCCATTCTTGTTTACGAAATGCCAGTGCAAGTCATACTGCATTTCCAGGGACCCACCAGTGCTGCAAAAGCAAAAGAAGAGTCCCTGACACTGTAGGTGAAGGAATAACTGAGTTCCTAAGAATGTCCTAAAGGATTTGTGCTACTCTTCCTTCTGCACAAAACATAGAGACAAATTCACTGTGGGACACCACAGCATTCTCCTGGAGAAACTGGCTGCTCATGTCTTGAATGGGCATAAGGTTCTTTGGAAAAAAACCTTGGCTTGATGGCCAGGCCAAAAAAGTTGTGATGAATGGAATCACAAGTGGCATTCCCCAGGGTTCAGTATCGGGGCTTCTTCTGTTTAATATCTTTATTAATGATCTGGATGAGGCAATTGAATGTACCCTCAGTGACACCAAATTAAGCAGGTGTGTTGATCTTCTTGAAGGTAGGGAGGATCTACAGGGGGATCTGGACAGCTTGGATTGATGGATGAACGTCAATGGTATGAGGTTCAATAAGGGCAAATGCCTGGTTCTGCTCTTGGGTCACAACAACCACAGGCAATGCTACAGGCTTGGGGAGGAGTGGCTGGAAAGCTGCCCAGCAGAAAGGGACCTGAGGGTGCTGGTCAACAGCCAGCTGAACATGAGCCATCAATGTGCCCAGGTGGCAAAGAAGACCAACATCATTCTGGCCTGCATCAGAAATAGTTTGTCCAGCAGGACTAGGGAAGTGATCGTGCCCCTGTACTTGGCACTGGTGAGACTGCACCTTGACTACTGTGTTCAGATTTGGGCCCCTCGCTAGAAAAAAGGATATGGAGGGGCTGGAGCATGTCCAAAAAAGGGTAAGGAAGGTGATGAAGGGTCTAGAGAACAAGTCTTATGAGGAGAGGCTAATGGAACTGGAGATTTTTAGCCTGGAGAAAAGGATGATGAGGGGAGACCTTATTGTTCCCTACAGCTACCTGAAAGGAGGCTCTAGTAAGGTGGGCATCAGTCTGTTCTCCCAAGTGAGAAGTGACAGGAAAAGAGGAAATGGCCTTAAGCTGCATCAGGGAAGATTTAGGTTAGATATTAGGAAAAAATTCCTCACTGAAAGGGTTTTTGAACACTGGAACAGGCTGCCCAAGGAAGTGGTGGAGTCACCATCCCTGGAGGTATTTTAAAGATGCATAGAAGTGGTGCTTAGGGACATGGTTTAGTGACCTGGCAGTGCTGGGTTAATGGTTGGATTTGATGGTCTTAAAGGTTTCTTCCAGCCAAAATTATTCTATGAGAGGAGAGAACATATTTGGTAGTGAAAGCATCTTGTCTAGAAGATTGCCACACTACACAACGCCGATACATGAGTCAAAATAGGGAGCTCTTGCTGGGTACCTTGGAGGCACAGGGACCTCCTTCACCATCACAAATAAGAACATTTATTTTGCTTAAAGAATGAGTCACAGGAAAGCTGACAAAATAAACATGACATTTTACTGTGAAAAAATGTGAAAAACTTGGCCAATCTTGTCTCATACCCCTTTAACACAGGAAGACAGTTCTTGTATTAATTCTTGGGAGTCATCAGGTAAAGGTAAAGATATGGCTGAGATTGTGAACTCTAGAACTACATCCACAGAAACAGCCTCACATATCCTGGTGTTCAATTATATGAAAGTCCTTGGCTATGGGCCAAACCAGTCATAAGTAAATTAAGGTTCACACATTAAGCCATTCCAATGTAGATAATGGCATTACACCATGACAAAACCAGTTTCAGAGATTAGTCCCAAGCCCTTTGGGTAAAGAGAGAAGAAGACCCAAATATATTCACTCGCTTCACACATATTCATGCTGAGGAGTGTGTCAGCAACATGCAGTTTATCTCAACCTACAGAAATCTATCCATAAGGCGTGTACAGAAACACATCCCAACATAGTGACTAATTCTGCACCAGCACCACTGCTTTCTTAGTCACTTGGTGGCTTGGAAAATACCCACATTTAGAACTCAGATGACAATTGGAAGCAAATAGTTTAATGGCTTAAAGCAAACTTTTCCTAATTACTTATTTACAATCTTGTGAAAATTTCCTTCCATACTGTATCTATTCAAAGATATCCCATTTTGTCAGTTTACACTGGTGTGGAATTATGGGTTTACTGAGGGGTGTGTAAAACAATATAAATGTCTTTAAGTGACAAGTGATTGATTACACAAGTAGCATGGTTCTGTATCTTTTCTCTGACTGGATGATTGCAACTGTTGATATTTGGAATTGAAGAAACTGGTGCAGGGCTGAACATCCCAGGGGAGAGTGGTGTTTTAGGGGTAGGTTGTAGTTAAGAGAGATAAGAGCTACTTGAAACACTTATAAATTCATCCTTTTCAAAATACATAAAACATCACTTAGGCAGGATCCTAAAAAATCCACAACCTCCTACACTCTTTATTGGTATAAGTGCAGAATTTGAACTTAATTTTGGCTCACAGTACTCATACAAATGAATCATCTGTGGAAATGCTTGGCATGCTGGCAAAAATTATCAGAACTTGATATTTCTTCTTTGAGTCTGGAAGACTTGACAGATCTAATATTGGCCCTGGTAATGACATTTCTATACTTCCCACTGCCACACCTGAGGCCATCAATAAGTCCTAGGCAACAGCAGGGGATCATTTTATCTAGGGTATGACACAATATAAATATCTGCTATGTTCAGTCTTGTCATTTATGTGGTTGATTAGCATCAGTCCTATGGAGGGACATAACTAGAACCCCAAGAATGGGGCTGTGAAACAATGGCACAAAGCTGGACAGTAAAAATGAGCTGCACAAGTGTCTCTTGTTTCCTCCTCTAGGAGGTCCCTGCCTCTCGCACTGTGCAACCAAGGGTTAAATCAAAGTTCGTATAGCTTGGTAGTACTGACCTAGTGTCCTCTCTGCTTCCATTCTCTTCTACAGACAGATTGTTCAAACACACTCCACACATAATGTAACTATCTCTCATTTTTTGGCAGGATATTGTGACCTTTGAACTGAAATACCTCAATCTCTCTATCATAACAGAGCTGCTGACATATCGGTATGACCCAGCTTGGCAGGCATCCCTGCAAATACTATAAAAACTTTTGTTACTTAAAAAGCGCAGCCATTGCTTACCTTGAACTCCTTTAAGGGAGCAGGGCTCATGTATACCTTGAGGAAGGGAACTGCTGTGAGCCTGTGGAGGCTGCTGAGGCTGTACTTTTGAGGCTACATCTCATTGCCCTCTCCTAAGGAACCAGAGAAGGGGGAGGGGCTGTTGGATGGCTCCAAGTAAAACAATGGATAGAGAAATGGTGAGACACAGCAAAACTATGTGCAGGATGTGTCATCTATGATGTTAAAGAACACAGCACAGGACCTGTGCAGTTCTTCCTTGGGAAGAGGCACAAACACATAAGAAACAAAGACAAATCAGGAAAAGAGGATATTGCCCAGAAAGCTCACCTAGGTGACTATGAGGTCCACACATGAATCAAAGGAGGGGTAAGGGATAGTTTCTGTCAGAGCATGTGCTATAATGAAAAGCTGATGGTTGCTAATCTAGGCATACATGAGTATGCAAATTAACTAACCCATGTCCTGAGAACAGTGGACTTGATCAGCAATTACAACTGTGTAGAGTCCAGGCCAAGATTTATAATCTGTGCTGAATGTTGTGGTACTGCAGTTAAGTATTGTCAATGTGTATACTATGAAGTTCCTTAACTACATATCTTGGATAACCTATATATCTTGAATATTTAACTTGAGTATTACAAATATTTTTTCTGTTTATGAGGAATCAGGGTCTGGCAGCTAATATCATACCATGCTGTGGGCCCTCTTCAGCAAAGATGTAGGCTGAACCTTACCTCCTGATTTCCAGGTTTATGTCTTAGCTGCCATAGCAAATATCTTAGCAATTTCAAAAGGACACAACTATTAGAATAAGAAAAAGACACATTGCAAAGCAGTAGGACCAAGTGGGTTGCAAAGTACTGTGAGTTATGATGTCAGGAAACAAATTAAGAAGGTTCTGAGTACAATGGTCAGCCACTCACCATGACTATGGAACGCATTGTTAAAAGATGTGTCTGTATATACTTTGCAGTCTCTGAAGGTCCCAACTACAGGTTAAGAAGCCTAGGATCACAGTGACTCTATAGGTCCTTAATGAAACCCTGAAGTTCAACCACTATTGTGCTGACTGTGTTTCAAACTTTCTTTTTGCTAGTGCTGGCTTCTGTTTTCTGGCTGATCCAAGTTGGGCTTGGTCTCCAGAGGTGATTATCCTTTCAAAAGTACCAGCAGCAGCTGCTAACAGTGATCCAAAACAACTTTCTAAAGAAAAGTTGTTGGTTTTTTTTTTTCTTCAAGTCTAAATGGGGAACACAGTTAAACTATCACTCAGGTTTACCCACACCTCAGCTTATTTTCTAGGTTTTATTACATTTTCTTTAGTTTAGACACCTATGATGCTTTGACTGAGTTGGACACGAT
This sequence comes from Megaceryle torquata, assembly GCA_024611175.1. Taxonomy (NCBI): domain Eukaryota; kingdom Metazoa; phylum Chordata; class Aves; order Coraciiformes; family Cerylidae; genus Megaceryle; species Megaceryle torquata. Next base: position 37,437 of record JANIJG010012061.1, on the reverse strand, counting down.
CTCCTACTGTTACTGCCTTGCTGTCTCCCAACATTGCCTTCCCCCAGGTTTCTCTGCTCTCCGGTTCTCCTCTCTAGAAATATTTTTAAGCAGATAAATGTCCTTTGATCTCAAGCCATAGAAGTGAGACAACAAGCTTGTTAACCTTAGCCTGAACTAGGCAGGTAGGCACTTTCAGATTAATAGGCTACCCGTTGTTCTCTGAAGGACTCTCAGTATCCCCCCTGGAGATATCTCTATCACTGAGCAAGCAGGAAATGAAACATAGATTCATAAAGTTTAAGCCCAGAAGGGACCATTAGAAGAGCTATTCTCATCTTACATATAAAAGAGGCCTTTAATTTCACCCATTTATCCTTGTAGTGAGTTCAATAACTTCTATCTGACTAAAGAAAATTCTCCTTCTAACAGATGCTCCAGATTTAAATTCACACACTCAAACAAAAATGTATCAAGCATGTAAACCAAGAAAGGTAAAACAGCCACTGAAAAGCAACACAAAGTCTCCTCTATTCTCTGTAACAGTGTCTGTCCATGTTTTGACACAAACCTGACACGTTTTAGTATGTTTATGCAAGTTGCTCTGAAATTCACCCTTCCCCAGCACAAGAGATCCTGAAAATTAAGAGATATGCAGTATACAGATTAGGCACCATTACAAACTTGTTAAGCAGGTTGCAAACTGTAGGATATTGATATCAATACAAAAGTAACATAATAATACATAATACATAATACTTAAAAATTGAAGGTAAATAAGAAGAGTATAAAATTCAATCAATCTTTTGTGGGATTCCTTGAATTTCAAAAAAGTTAACTAGATGAAATTTTCATTTAAAGATGGAGAAATTAATTAATTAAACCCACAACATTTTACTAGAATACATATGGTTTGATTTCAGAACTACAGATTAGTACAAGGAAAGAATTTGAAGGACATTGAACAGTGTTCACCCTGATGAACAGAAATTTCCGTGATGTCTCTAATATCAGGCATCCCATCCAGGATTAATCAGATGCTAGTTTACAGTTTCTATTTTATGATTTCTTTTTTTTTAGAGTAGTTCCTGCTGATAAGAATGTGCACTAATCTAGCTCAGCAATCAGTCTATCAGTATTAATAACTATCAACAGACTAATTAATGTGTGCCTGCTGTGTGTATTTCAACAACATAAATGCCTTGCTACACAAAAGGTGTTAGTAATTTTTGTAAGTGGCTTCTGTGTCCTTGTTACTATAGAAAGATGAAATATCTTATGACATTAGTGTAGTTCAGGAAAGAGAATAATATTTTCAACATTTTATTCTGAATGTCGTCTATAATTTTCAAAAAGGGAACTGACTTTCAAATTTGTCTTTTTTTTTTGCATATATTGTTGTCCTTAACTCCAGTACATATTGATAATATGTACTTTTTTGCAAGCAAGACACCTCATTCTTTTAATTTATGCTAGTTTTATGCTGAAATAGCTTAAAAAATGCTGGTTTATAGCAGTGGGGTAAAGAGCAGAATGAAGTCCAGTGACAAGAGAAAAAATCAGAGAAATAAATTTCAGTTCTGCTGCCATCATAATAGACAGTCCAGTCATTTAGAGAATATTACCCTGTCCATGATAGCCTGTTTACTACACAATGGAGAACCACTGAAGCTTTCACCTCATTACCATTGTTTGCATATGAGTGCAAGTTTATGTTTTCCTATCAATAGGAAGGAATCAGTGGGGTAATGTCAGTCCTCCATTTGCCTTGCTACATGCATTTTTTTGTCTTTAATGCTTACTTAATATTATTATATTTGACAGTAAAAGTCATAACATCTTCAGCAACACTACTCCTACTAGTCACGCATTAGGACTTGGAATAGGTTTTCAGAGAATGTTATTATGCATATATACAAAAAACAATCAAGTCATTAAAGTCATTTTATTCTCCTGTAATGTTCTCATTGTAGTGCCCAGTAAGCATTATGGAGTTGGTCTGATTGACAAGAAGACAAATATTTTCTTATTAAGTGTATGCATACTTCGGGTTTGGAAAACACTGCACCTTCCTTTCCTTCACCAATTGTGTGACAGATATTTACAGAAATCATTGAAGTTCCCAGTACTCCTTTGAAAATCTAAACTTTTTAATGAATGTGATTTGCTGGTCTTATTAAGAGAAGTAAATTCTGTAAAGATCTTCACTTGGAAAGCAAATTGCTTAAAGGGGGAATATGCATGTTGTTTACCACTGCCATTGTACATCGGCCTCCAGAGTGACCCCCAACAGTCTTCTGACAACAAGAAGACAAGCCAGTCTTTGCAGACAATGTATTTGTTCTCACAAAAACATTTTCTGCAAAGGATGACTCTGAAGAAAGGGACCCATGCCCTTGCAGTCGGACTGTAGTGGTGGTTTGCTCAGCACAGTCATTACCATGAGCATGAGTCTCAGCTCACCGAGAGCTCCTGAATCCTCCACCCTGAGGCCCAGGAGGCTGAGTGTTGTCTTCCTCCAGAGCCAGGGTCTGGCTGGTATGGGGCTGCTGTTGTGAGGCTGCTGCTTGTGAGTGAAATGTAAGAAGCTTGACACGGAGGGTACTTGTCTCCACTCTCAGAAGCTTCTGAGCCGTGGTGGGCCCCAGTCCTGCTCACAGCCCTGCCTGCACCTGTATGGCACCAGATACTCCATTATATTTTACCCTTCAGAGCATATATGAGACCCTGGGTAACTACTTCCTCTCACTGGGGTTACAGGTGAGCCAGAGTTAGGGAAAACCCTTGCAGGAGTGGCACTCATGGTTGGAAAGTGTGGGTGACCTGCCCTGTCATGATGGGAAAGTGACCTGGGGTGATGTGTGCAGCAGGGACTGTGCTGCCAGCACTGAGCAGCTGCTGTCAAGGTCCCCACTGTGACATAGAGAAGAGTCAATTCTGTACATGTAATTGATGATTTAGAAATGTGACAGATATATTGATGCCCTGAGAACCTACAACCTCTGGGGGTGATCCTAGTTTACCTAACAATAATACTGAGTTGCTAACATGGATGTAATTATAGAATCACAGAATATTGATGGTTGGAAAGGGTCTCCTAGATCACCAAGTCCAACCATACCCATAACAAAAAACCCCACCTAAATACCCTGATCAAACACAACTTCAAAAACACAAAATAACCCCCTACATGCCTGCCACTAGAGCATGTCCTGAAGCACCAGGTCTACCCGTTCCTTAAATACCTCCAGGGATGGTGACTCAACCACCTCTCTGGGAAGGCTGTTCCAGTGCCTCACCACTCTTTCTGGAAAGAATTTCTTCCTGATATCTAATCTAAACCTCCCCGCTGCAACTTCAGACCATTTCCTCTGGTTCTGTCAGTAGTTACTAAGGAGAAGAGGCCAATGCCCACCTCTCTACGACTTCCTTTCAGGTAATTGTAGAGGGCAATGAGGTCCCCCCTCAGCCTCCTCTTCTCCAAACTAAACATACCCAGCTCCCTCAGACTCTCCTCATACAACTTGTTCTCTAAACCCCTCATGAGCTTGGTAGCTCTCCTCTGGACACGTTCCAGCATCTCAATGTCTTTCCTATAATGAGGGGCCCAGAACTGAACAGAGTATTCAAGATGAGGCCTCACAAGTGCTGAGTACAAGGGCACGATAACTTCCCTTCTCCTGTTGACCACACTGTTCCTGATACAAGCCAGGATCCTGCTGGCCTTCTTGGCCACCTGGGCACACTGCTGACTCATGTTCAGAACCCCTAGGTCCTTTTCTGCTGGGCAGCTTTCCAGCCATTCATCCCCAAGCTTGTAGCATTGCCTGGGGTTGTAGTGACCAAAATGCAGCACCCAGTGCTTGGACTTGTGGTACCTCATACAATTGGCCTCAGCCCAACGATCCAACCTGTCCAGGTCCCTCTGTACAGCCTTCCAGCCCTCGAGCAGATTGACACTCTCACACAATTTGGTGTCGTGTGCAAACTTACTGAGGGTGCTCTCAATCCCCACGTCCAGGTCATCAGTAAAATTTCCAAACATGACTGGCCCCAAAACTGAGCCCTGAGGGACACCACTGGTGACCAGCAGCCAGCTTTATTTCACCCCATTAATCGCATCTCTCTGGGAACGGCCATGCAGCCGGTTTTTAACCCAGTGAAGAGTCCATTTCTCCAGTTTCTCCAGGAGAATGTTGTGGGAGACTGTGTCAAAGGCCTTACTAAAGTCCAAGTATACAACATCCACAGCCTTCCCCCCATCCAAAAGGTGACTCAAATGGTCAAAGAAAGAGATCAGGTTGCTAGAAAGAGATCGGGTTGACAACAGGCAAAGAAATGGATTCAATGATGAACATAGTAGCACCTCCCCACATTGGATCAAGGCAACAGCTCTGCACTGCAGAACTGCAGGTTTTTTTTTCTCTAAATGATCTAATACATGCTCTTTGTACATTGCAGGGTTTGCTGATGCTTTTAAAAACCTGAAGTCTCCTGTTGCCATGTTTCTAATAGACTGATAGCATCCTGTACATTAAACAGACTGTGGCAGATTTGCCTTTTGATAACCGCCTTGAATGAAAGATACTGTCTGAACTTGGACCCCACTTAGTCAACTTTTCCTCATATGTACTCATCAGTAGATCAGTGTGACTGTGGGACTTCTGTGAGACTGATAATATCTGCATCAACTTATCTAGTGTATATAATACACCTATGGCAGCATGGTGTTTGCCACGATGGTTGTTTCCTTATAGAGCTCTTTAAAAGTCGGACCCTTTTTTTTTTCAATAGGAGTAATTAATACTCGGAGTGATAAATTAATACAGTGTTCAGTGTTGTTGCTTTGACTTCATTAGTATGCTACTTTGTGCTCCACTTCGTTCAATATTTGCAAGCAGTGTTTGCAGTGTGCTCTTCCTGCCAGGCAATGAGCTGTATGGCCTCTTTCTGTTGGTTTCCCTGCACAAGGCCTGTTTTTTCTTTAAAGTGTTAAAAAATCTCTGTGACACGAAATTTTGATGACAAAGAATTACATTCACACTTTAAAAAACCTTTAAAATTTAAATGCCATTTAAGCATCTCTACCTTAACTGCAGTGCAGCATTGCATAAGGCTTCTCTGCTCAAAATCTTGTGGCTAACCTAAAAGCTTCCCAGACACTGAAGTGAGGCACTCTACATGCTAATTTGAAACCACAGAGAAGCTGATATTTGTGCACAACTTATGCACACCAGTCTCGCATTTGGAGAAATCCTCCATAAGTGAGAGACCAGAAACATGCAGAGTGTTTTTCAGTCATAGTCTTTCTCACATGATTTTCTTTTAACTGTGTGGATCTTGCATGCCAAGCTGCAAGGTAAATACTCTCCGTCTTTCTTCCTTCCCACCACACTCTTCAGGAAGGGTTGTGCTCTACACAACAATGTCTGGGAATGCAGGACTGAGCCATTTCCATCTGAACGAGGTTTCAAAACCAGATCAGACACTTCTTGGACCAGTACCCTAATACCATTTGTCTATCATAAAAAGTGACATGCACACAGCCTTTGAAAGGCAGCTCTGCAGAAGGGTAAAATATTTTCAGCCTGGATCAGAAATTGAAGTTCCAGAGAGAGTGGAAAGATTTCCAAGCTCTGTGGATTTTCTGGGTATCCCTATGTGGTATCCTGTTCAGTGTCAGTTTTCAGCAGCAATAGCTCTCTTTGTAAATGTCTAAATGATCTAAACATTTAAAGTTAGATGATCTAAACATTTAAACTGGGTAGTGTGGGCCACCCATTGGAAATCAGGGGGAAATGGCTAAAACCTCAAGTTTTGGATCTCTCTGATAAAAACTCAAACATTCAAGGTAAATCATCGTACACATTTTTCCCCCTATGTTCATTCCCCCACCACCTCAAGAGCACTGTCTACCAAGTGCAGAGGGACTGACAGAGGTTAGTACTGAAGTGGATCCCACCATGTGTTCCTAGGACTTTTGCACTGGAGTCAATGGACAATAATTGTCCTGACAAGGACTGTGACCAAATGATTTCAATTTTAGACTGAATTTTAGTTGCAGTTTAATATTAAATATCTTAAAGTATACTAAATTCCTTACCACAGACAAACTGAATGTCATGGCTTCAAAAGGAATTTCTTCATGTTTTTTAAAGATTCCAAGCACATCAACAGTAACTGAAGCTTAATCTTATATTCTGTAATGATGCTCTCATTTGCCTAAAGTTAAAAAACTGCAAAGACTCCTTATTAAACAAAGTTATATATTGCTTAGTACCAATAATGTCAGCTTTGTGCTTCACTCAAGCAGACAAGATGACTACCCATCCTATCACAGTGATGGATACACATAATATATGCTGCCATAAAAAACTTCACTTAAGCAGTTTTTGAAGCATGAGGGCAATTTTACCACTTTTAGATAAAGTTAGAAGTAAAAATGCTTCTAACAGAAACTTGATCCATTTTTTTTTCCATCTCCTGGTGGGTTCTTGGAAGATTTAAAAAAAAATTGTTTAAACTCTGATGATTGTCTGTGCAAGTTGTATTTTTGTTTCAGTTTATAAAGGAAGTATTGGCATTCTTCCAGACACTCCAATGAGAAGTCTTGGCTCCGATAATTTTATAGTGGTCAGGTTGTGATTCTGTGACATTGTCGCTTAAAAATGCCACCCAATAAGAATAAGATTCAGCTCCAGACTCTTAACCTTAGGGTCTGGTTCAGTGACCATTTACAGACTTCTGTAGCCGTTTGGGGTGCTCTGAAATACAGCAGCTGGCTTCCATCTGTAGTTCTAGAGGGAACATGTCTTCTCCACATTCTTTGCCATAGCTTCCAGCCCTGTGTGAATCTTGGATGCACGGGGCTGTTTCATATCACAAAAGATACTATGAGCTATGTGTATAAGCTCCTGTCATAGCCTAGAGAGATACCATAGCCTAGAGAGATACTGGTCTCACCATAAGGTAGACACTTTCATTTGGTCAGAAGAATAGCTTTTCAGATTGCACTGACTCTTTAGATAAATAATTTTAAATGTAACTGTAATTTTGCAGATTAACCTGATCAAAATCATTAGTACTGACAGAGATGAAATGAAGAAAATTTCCATGAATGTCTAAAAAATCAAGTTCTGTCTGCCTTAAGCTCATAACTCTTGTGTATATGAATGACTACATAGCCCCCAGATTTGGAACATTCATAGCAAAATGCTCTAGCAAGCACATGGTTGTGAGTGCACATCTGTAAACTAAGAAAAGATGCCTAAGAAAAGAAAGATGTCTTTTGATTCAGTATGTGAAAAGTGGTAAGTTTCTACCATTTATTCTCAATGTTGATAACTATTTTTCAATCTCATATATACCTTACCTGCTGAAGGTGTAGTGGATTATAGCAAAAATAGTTATACCCCTCATTAAAGATGGTCTGGTGGTTTCTAACCAAACTGTTACTGGAACATCTGGCTTTCCATTCTTTCCACCCCTTACTATATGAAAATGCACTTTTAACTTTCTGACACTTTGTATAATGTTTATATCTTTGTATGTAACTGACCATATAGAGCTCCTATTTATTTCCATGTTAATCCAGGGCCTCATAGACAGGAAAAGGCAAAACCAACAGTACAGTCTTCTGGAAAATAACCTGAAGATTGGGAGATGAAAATCAACCACTCATATGTATTTTGCTATGCCTTATGGCACCAGATAAATCTTAACATAGTACATTTTCAAGACTTGGCACAGGTCTTGGAAAAAAAAGAGTTTCCCTTGTCCTCACTTTGCAAAGGGATCTGAAAGTACTATGGGCAGATATACAACTAGATGAAATCATGATTGAAGGGAAAGGGTAAGAACCTTTCCCTTGACAGCAAATGTTCCACTGATTTCAGTGAGGAAAGATTTTGTTCCAAGATGTCACATACAAACAGAAACTATAGCACCTATGGAGCTGTCACTGGTAAATTCCTGTTGAAACAGATTCCTTGGAAGGATGAGAAATATGTACTTGGTAAACAAATGAAGAGCTGTAGGAACTGCCTAAACACACCCACTACACGAATGAAACCTCCTCAGTGGTATGCTCCCATCATTCAGTCTCTGATTGATAAATCTGTGCACAGAATATGTGAACAGCCAAGGGACATTTGAACATTGGAGGGAGAATGTGGGAGAAGTCAGGGCCAAATGCAGTGCATTTTCTTGCTACCTAGCCACCAAATTCTTCTAATTCTGCTGTTCAATTCACCTGGACAGTGCCTCAACTCTGCTTTAGTAGGTAATGATGTTTCCCTGAGGTAGTAACATCTACCTGTACATGTGTATTTGCATGGATGTGTGTATTTAGATATTAATCTTCTCCACATTTATAGTTTTCTACCATTTCTAAAAATATAAAATAATAATAATAAAAAAAATTCTAACTACCCTCATTTGATAAATCAGGAAAGTGAGGCATAAAAAGAGGAAAGGATCTGTCTGTGGCAATGATGCTTTCAGGTCACTAACAGAACTGGAAATCAAATCTTCTGGATCCTAGCTTGGTGCCAGCTTGGCTGGATTGTGCCTCTCTCCAAGTAGGTGGGTATAAAGACTGACCTGAGCAGCTTTACTCACCACCTGTCCTCTCTACAAAACCAATCTGATATGGAGAGAGGAAAGTTTTCAGTGACTTTCAATGATTGTCCAATTCATGCTCTCAGAAACCCTTGTTGTGCTGCTAACAGTCCTCCTTTAACCCTTTTTCTTTCATTTGTTTGCTGTAGTTTCATTCCCACCCCCACCAAGAACATACTAGTTTCAAAAGACTACATTTCGTGATCAGCTGTCAGCAGCTCTACTAAAAGTGTAAACTCCTCATGGTACATGTTGCTTCATCCCAGTGTGTTGCTCAGAGTGTTGGTGTCTGGGACCTTCCCTGTTCCCATGTACTGTCCAGCTGGGGTGCCCTGGCCATCACTTTGGCCCTTTGGCCCTAAAGTTGTGGAGTAGGCTCCGCTGTTCAGCTCACTAAATGACTTATGTATGAAATCATCTCACCTTATTTTAGATATCTAAAAGGGAGCTGTCTGGTTGAAGGTTTGGTATCAAGTCTCCTTGTGCAGTCAATGAACACAGGCATTTCCAGAGGACAGTTCATTCCAAAGGTTGGAGTCCAGAAAATGCATGGTAAGTGGCACTCTGGAGGTGCCTGTCTCTTTCTATAGACTAAAGATAGAGCTTATCTGAGTAGACAAGGTGCCTTATATCTAGATAGCTTTCATTAGGTGAGGTAAAAGCTACTTCTAATATCTTCACACCCTTTTTTCCCCATCTGTTAACTGGGACTAATACAGCCATCACTGGAATGTCTGTGTTTATTAATATCTACAGTTAAGGGGAGATTTTTGAATGTATATAGAAGTATGAGGAACCCATTATTCACAACTGTGACAGATGTCAGAACTGGTTTGGGCACAGTTTACTGTATATATTCTGTATATTATGTTTTGCTAGAAATTGTAATCAAGCAGTGGGGAGGTAGGATGACTGCTTACACTGCCTTGATTACAGCACAGAGGGTCCAGTAGCTGGTCCCACAAGAAAGGCAGACTGGTACAGCCTTCCCCATGGGCAGGCTCATCTGGGAGTAGCTCCCAGAGGGCATTGTGGGGCAATAGAGGAGTTAGAGACACTGCCAGCAAGGCATGGTTGCACTGGGACAACTCCTGGCTCCCAAACAGGAGTATAGGACTGGTTTGTAGAGCAGGATACAGACCAGAAGCAATGCCTCTGGCTTTTCTGAAGAGCCAGAAGAAACTGTGACATTTACAGTAGCCCAGAAATATGATGACACATACTGGACTAGAAAGAAAAATTGGAAGAGAAGATGCCCCTTGGAAGGACATGGTGGGAAGAGAGATTTATTTTTCAACCTTTTAATTTAACCTGTTTTACCCAGCAATGCTGAATGTATGCCATTAAAAGATATTTTATTCACATTATTTGGTTTTCCATTCAGCTAAATCTTGCTTTTCATCATTTCAATCTTTAGATATCTTTCATTGTGCACGTTTGAAGGAAAAAGGCAAGGCAATTTCATCTTTGGCACACATGGAGTCATGTCACAGCCATCTACTTTCCTCTCACGTTATCCACACCAGCATGCATGCATCTCTACCACAACCAGGTACAGAATCTGATTCAATTTGAGTGAAAATCCACATAAAAAAAAATATTTAGTCCTTTGCTGGGCATATTCCTTCTGGACTTTTTATATGAATTTACTATTTGTTTGACAAATTTGTTTACAATTTGGTTTTATAAATATAGAGTTATATTTGAAAATAAACAAAGTAGTGTTGAAATAAGGCAGTTACAGAGCTGAATAATCTACAGCAGCAGCTATTGCAGAGTAAAGTGTTTGCTGTAAATCAATACTCTCACTTAACTCACAATGACTTCTTCAGAAATGTATGACTGATGTGCACAAAAGTGCCTTGAAGTTGATGGAACTTGAATGCCTTTGGCCAGTAGGGAATTTGGCCCATCACCTGCAATTAATAAGAATTACCTTGAAATAAGAGAGTATTTTAATAATCAAGAAGTTTCTTTGCTCAATGTCAAATTACAGGCATAAGGCCAATTTTCTGTCATACCTTGTTCAAGCCATTTTGACCTTGGCAAAAATAATAGAAAACTTAGTATTTGGGATGTAGTAGTAGTAAAAACAGACATCAGAGCATCTGGGAATGTAGTTCAGGAAAAGTTTCACAGATATGCAGAAGACCAGGCTAGGGCACAAACTTATAAAGGCATATTTTGCAGATTTATTTGGTCTGAAATGGTATACTGATGTGCTGAAATAAGATAATTCTTTGAAGTTCAGGAATTTTTGACAGATACTTTGACTCTGCTTTTGCATTATATATTCATTTCAGTGGAATTTTTCAACCTGTGAATTGTTTGTGCTCAGTGTAAAGCAGCAGAGAATAGGACTGACCATTGTACCACCCTATCCTCTTGAGTTTTTATAACTTGATGAATTAAGTAGTCTCACACCATTCTCTAGATTTTCTAAGAAACAGATCCTATTAATGCTCTTCTACCTCTATTGAATTCCCTTCACTTTATCTCACAGCAATAGCACACCATTTGCACCATAATATATGGGAGGTCATTGCTCACACTTCTGTTGCAAATGTCAATGTAATGTGCAGCATCTGTTTACAGCTCTCATGGACAATTATGCTGAGGCATAGCCTCAGTCTGGTGTGAAGAATTATTTGAGTGTTCATAACAGTTTCTTTAACTGTTGTCCTGTCACATACAGACAGTAATCCACAATAGACCAAAAATGTCAAGAAAAGGCTTAGTGGAGAGCAACTTGATTGCTTAAGTTTTTAATTTTTTTTTTACTGCAGTATCTTCAAAAAGAGCAATTAATGAATATTCAAATTATTTACCTAATAAGATTTCATATAGGCAAACATTTGCCCCTAGGAACTGCTAAAACAAAAGAATTTCTGTAAGAAACATGCTTAAGATCATGAGCACCAGAAGCAGAGTACAGCTTGCATTAGCAAGCATTTGTTTTCTGAAGACAGGTGACAGTGCATTCATTTTTCTTACATAAAACCATCTGAAAATTGGGAATCAACCTCTTGCAACAATTATTTCACTGTCAGGACCTGAAAACCTCTAAAAATTATTCTGAATATCCACCTGAGAATATGCGCCGTTTTAAAACATGTTAATTTATACACATCTGAACCATTCAATTAAGATCATGCTCAAAATGGTTTCCTCTGACAGGAGCTGCCTGCCATCTGTTAAGTCAACTATTTTGATTGCCAATGATCTTAAGTTCATCGTTTACGCTAGAATGACTGAGATTCTTAATCATAAATATCATCTGTTCTTTCCTTCCCTGTCCTCCTCCTCTTCATTTGGGTCATGATTTGCTTTTTTTTCTTTTTTTTTGGGGGGGGGATTTCTTAATCAGCAGTTTCTGAATGTGAAACCACAGGAAGAAAGAAGGTACAGCCTGGGAAGGGGAAAAGGAGTGGTTGTTATTGTTGCCCGCTGATTTACAGTGATTTTTTTGTTGACCACAGCACTATCAGTTTGTGCGCATTTTCTTTGTATTTGACACACTGTCACAATTAGAAGGGATGGTAACTACAGCTTCAGGTCATCTACTCACTCCCTTTCTGCGTGTTGCTGTTTTCCACATGGACAAGAACCTTTTAATTTTCATAAAAGGGTCAGGTCCTCAGGGAAGTGCAAAAGACATCTGAATCAGCAATATTTGTTTCAATAACCCCCAGAAGTTTCCTTACACAGTTCCTGCTGGCCTGTCCTTGTATCTGGGACTCTCATTTGTAGTGTATTTTTCCAGAAAAATGTTTATGTTTAACTGAAATAAAGGACTAATTAATTTTCTTCATAAATGAAGAAAGGATTGTCAGTGTCTTGCTAGTGCTTTTTGGAGATGTGGAACAAAGTAGAAAACCAAAGATTTGCTGCTGGCTTGTTCCATTTAACAAAAAAAAGTTGCCATTTTTGCATTTCTGGTACTCACAAACCCTTATCTATCACTTTTTCTTGCTGTTGTATCCCCTGGCTCATTCCTTCCCCCCTGTCTTTGCAAACATATAGCTTTGCCAAAGTTCTTCCTTCAGGAAGTAAGGAAAGGAGAGATGAGGACCATCCCCTCCTAACCCCACCTTCCTGCACAGATGCTGAACACATCCTTCATGCTCCATAGCAGCATGTGTCACAGAAATTTATGCTTCAATTCTTGCTGCTGGTTCTAGAGTACACTGGGTTGTACATTCATCCTGAAAGTGTATATGCATTGACAGTGTGATGCTCATAAAGCATAGATGGTGCAGATTCTCCAGGGCTGCAAAGGAGACAATGAACACCTGCCACCTGAGCGCTGTTGTGTTTGTTTGAACAACAGGGACTGTAAGAACTTCTCATGGCTCATTCCACCCCCACTCGATCTCCTACTGTGTTTTTTTTACCTAATGCAGCAACTTAGGATTTGTATTGAAATCAAAAATAGCAAGGAATAAAAATAAATTAATTATTGACTTTTTAACCATATATTTCAGGGTTTTTCTATTTCTCTTTGTCTTTTTTTCACTGTGGGTAGCAGGTTTCTTATCTGACTATATGAAGAGCTGAGTGAAATTCAGCATTGAAGACAAAAGGGTTTTATCAGCTGGGTAGCACTAAGGGCGCTATTACTTTTGCACCACCAGCTGCTTACTACATAAATGATTTATGAAAGTGTGACTGTATGACTTCGTATTAGCTTCTGTTATTTCAGTACCCCTATTAGCAAGAATATTATAAAAAATTATCATTCTTTTGTGTCTGAACAAGAATTTAGATCCTTATCTTATACTTGTAAAGCAAACAACAACAGAAAAACCTCAAATAAATTGCATTAAGAAGAAGAGACAGAGATGTACTGAACTTCCACAACTCCCACTGAGACAATGGAGTGAAGGCACTGTGCCTTTCCTGGGATGGGGAAATCTAGTTCACTCAGTACCCTGATAAATTATAAATACACAGTTGATTTTACAACAAGGTCTTGATGAAGAGGGCTGCCACAATCAAAGAGGAATTAGAGTGGACATTTAAATTCAGCATTATTCAGTTGATATGCAAAAAATGAACCCATGTGGTATGGTTTTCTAAGCTACCTGGAATCTGTTTTGAAGTGTTTTACCATTTCCACACCATGTTACATTTCCAGGAAGAAATACAGCCTTTTGATTGCACTCTACAATATTCCACAGTAATTTCTTCACTGTCACATAGCTTATTTACTTAAAATAGATTTACTTAAAGCTAGATTCACGTTCACTAGCAATATGATTTGAAGTCTGAAGAACTGAGACATAACAGAGGAGGTGAAGCTATTATTTGAACATGAAATGTGAATTCCCTTGGCTAAAATGTAATGCATTATTACTTTGCTGTTCTGACACTGAGGAATTGAAATGTAATTAAGCCTGATTTGTTTTCTACTGCAAACCATGCTATTTAATTTTGTATCTACTTTGTTACGAAATTTAACATCATCATAATAATATAACTTAAATTCCACAGACAGTCGGTCTTTAACCTGATCCTCCACAAGAAACTAGACTGAATTTCATGGTATGCCATGGATGCAAGAGAAGTGCATGTGATGACTTCCATGAGAAAATCTCAAGAAAAAGAGATGAGCTGTATCTTCATGAACAACCACATGCTACCACAAAATGCATGTTTTCTTCCCTCTAATTTTGGATCTTGAAAACTGGGGTAAGGTTATTAGGAATGCCTTTTAAAGGAACTGGTAATCCACAACTACATTGGAGCTTGTGAGTGTGTTCATGGCAGTGACAGCCATTCCATGTGACTGCTGGGTAAAGCTACAGTGGTATTTATTATTATGAGGAAAGAACTGCAGTTGAAGATTGGATCCCCATAGCTATTTAGGTACCTAAGGCTAATGCTGGCATTTCCAAATCTGCAGCTGAGTTTCTGCTTTTCCCAAAGGTGACTAAGTTTCTGCCCTTCAGTGTCTGTAAAGCTGACTAAAGCGGCAAAGCTGTTTTACTGCTGGCTAATTGCTGAGAGACCCAGGTCAAGCTGAGGCCCAGAAGATTTCCAGAAGTGAAATTATCAAGAAAATATAAATTTTATACAGAGAAGAAAATATCTAGGGTTTTGTAGCCTTCCTCTCTTATCCCATTTTAGTCCCATTTCTCATGGCCTGTGATAGGAACATGTGTGGTACATGTTCAGGTGCAGGGGAGGGTGGCAAAGTCCTCCCCACAGCTGTGGCCAACAGGGAAGGCAATGACTTCCATAGGGGACGTGACAGGAGGGACAGAGTTATATATGTCAAATAGTGCATATCAGTGAGGCCAAGTCTGTGCTGATAGCAGTCCCATAACAAGGGACAGCCTGCTGCCCCTGAGCTGGTCATGTCCTCCTACTGTCTAGTGACATCCCGGGGGGTTCAGGAAGAAAGGCAGGATGTTGTGCTGCAACTTCATGCTCTGGATATGTCCACTTGTTCCTGCTTATTTTGCCTGTTTACCGAGCCCTGTTGCTACCCTTCAAAGCTTAGCTGAGCTTTTGTATGGAGATGGAGTTGACAGTCCTAACTGGCAGAGGAGCAGATCTGCTAGGGCTTGAGCCGTCCAAGTGACTGAAGTTAAAGAGTTTTGTTTGAGGAATGTGAGCAGAGGACCCCTATCAATCAACTGTCTCCAGCATTTTCCTCACCTAGGCTGCCTTTTTCTCTTTCTCTGTCCTTGGCATTTTGCTTCTGACCAGGTGTCTTCCTGCAGCATCTAGAAGTGTTTGGGGAGTCTTACAGCTTAGCTTGTGGCTCTGAGCACTGAGAGTTTGGGAGGTACAAAGTAGGATTTGGGCATGACATATAAGTAAAGCACTATTCCAACGTCAAAAGTTATCTATCTTGTAAAGCAAAGTAAGCAAAGCAGTATCCCCATATAGAAACAGCATTTTCTTCATGCCAAAAAGAAGAGTGACCTTACTTGTTAAGTCTGATAGTCTTATGAAATACTGTGTATCCCAGGGAACTCTCCCCACACAGTTTTCACCCTGTAATGCTATTGAAATATGACTTTTTATATATTTCCCCCCCCATTATTATTATTTACTGTCAGAATCAAAGCACCTAGTATGAGTAAATAAGGATAGTCTTCACTTGCCACTAGACACATTGGAGTCATCTTAAAACTGTTCATATTTATTGATAGGGGAAAAAAAAGTATCTCATGTGAAATTTAGATGATAAAATTGGTCAGCAGCTTTATTTACAGCTGGATAAGGAAAACAGTTTTATAATAGAAATACAAATTGGACTGTAATCACATCGATTTTGGTAAACATTGCGATCCTCTTCTCTGTGTGTATGTGTGTGCTGGTTAAATAGAAAGTTCCTAGCCTTGCCTGTGAAAATCCACCTTTCTAAAAATGTAGGTTTGAATTTGGAAGCTTAATGAGATCTATAGAAATATTACAGCATTTTCTGTTCAGTCAAAAGGCCAAAGAAGCAACACTACAGCCTGTTTCCTGACCTTTTCTTCAGCAATTTGACTTGCTTGGATATTCAAGGCAATTATTAACTCCATAGACAATAATTACATCCATATAATATTTATTGCATACCAAAAGAAAAAAAGAAAATTATAATTCCATGGTTGAGTATTCAACACACAAACAACATCAGCATGAGCACTGCTTGTGTTTTACTTCTGAAACCCAGAATCATGCTTTTCAGAGAACAAGCATCCTGCAGGGTAAAGCTTTAGGAATAATTACAGAGAGCTCCACCACTGCAGCTCAGGGAGCAGCTGACAGCAGTAGCAGGGGACCATTTTTATGGGGATAAGTAGAACATAGGATGGCATAGTTTCTCACTGTCCAGCTAGCATGGGAGGAATGAGCAACACTGGAAGCCATGGGCTCCACTTCTAGCTCTGGAGAGGAATGTGCATAATGATATCTGCATTTCTCACACCTATGGGATCATTTCTGCTCAGACACATCTCAATCCTGCCTTCTACATACCCAGCCCCAGTCTCAGTCTTTGTTCATCTAATCTATTTGCCTGGGCTTCACACCCTAAAAGTAGTTTTCTTGCATGGTTATTTTCAGTCCTCCGGTTTCTTTCTTCAGTCTACTTGCCCATAAACCCATGACCTTTCCCTGTCTAGATTTTTTTCATCCTCTTTCCCACATTTTGTTTTCTAGTCATCCGCTCCCCGCAGATTCCTTATTCTCATCTTTCTACTGTGACTACTGCAGCACTTTCTGACATCATCAGCTCTCCTACAGCTTGTGACAGGTCTTCAAAGGCTGCCTACTACTCCATGAAGATCAAACTCCTCTAACAGCTTCCATACCATTTTCTTTTAAAAGCTGGCATTGCCTTTTCTCCATCCTTCAATTTTATATAATAGACTGTTTGTAGATCTCTAAGCTCAACTCACTTTTCAGATTGAAGTACCCAGGTATGCATATTTTATCATTTCAGCACTGTGATTCAGAATAAGATTTCACTGGGTAGGAATGTGACACAAAACCTAGGCTGCCTAACCTACTGGTTGGACCACTGGTCTGAGGCTTGATTCTTGTCTTTGCTACCAAGAACATACCTGCCTTTGATGTTAAAAGTCATGAAAATAAATTACAGAAAGATTTCTTGAGGCTCAGGGATGCTTTTGTTTCCATCTTGTAGAATTGCTTCAGCTAGCTTGCTATCAAATAAGACTGGTTTCCTCTATTTACCTTGTCCAGTGTACCCGGCACTTTTTCTGTATGGTCACAGAGCTTGTGCTGGTCTATCACATGAGATGGTAAGTCTCCTGTTTTGCAGCAAACACATGGGCTAAACCATCTGAGTGGCAATAATAGTCCTGCCCTTTACCTCAGGTTTCCCTGTGACCCTAACAGCATCTGACAAATATCTGAATGGCTCTGTTTGGTGATACAAAGCCTAGTTATACATCTCCAATATTTCTAGGAATTTTTATAAGTGAATACAACAATGAGCAGGACAAAACAGTTGCAGTCACACTACAAAGTGCTTGATGCAACACTAGGAAGACTTAATTTGCTCAGTCTTGTGACTCCCCTCAAGAGTATTCCTGAGGGATCCGGGAGCCATGAGATACAACAGGAAAACTGGGTTAGCACCCAGCCTTGGGAGCACTTTCAAAGGAACCTTTCTGGCAAAGTTCATTATCCAATGATGGGTGTATGCCTGCATCAGCAGGAGTGTCTATACCACACCCATGCAGTGGTGCCACAGGACTTTCTGCTTTTCTAGAGAAACATTAAACATGAAGGCATCACTGGGACACTGAACTAGCTATCAGCCCTGTACAAGCAGGCTGTGTCTGTGCAGGGGGTTTTGGGAGAGGTTCCATTTTCTGTGTGGAGGAGGATCCTGCAGACTTTCTCCTGCCCTTTCCAAGGCTAGGGTGTGGTGATGCATTGGTTGCTCTGTGCATGCACAGAGGTTGATTTCCACTGACATGGTCCAGTCTGGAGTTGTGGCACACCAGCATTTCTCCAGCTGTAAGGACACCCATCAGCCCAGAGTGGTTGTATGCACACACCCAGGGCTGTGTTGGCAGATGTATGGTTGCAGCACGTCCCCCAGTGATTGGGCTTTCACCTGTACTGGATCACACAGAATCACAGAATTTCTGAGGCTGGAATAGACCTCCAAGGTCATCAAGTCCAGCCTATGACCCAACACCATGACATCAGCAAGACCATGTCACTAGGCGCCACATCCAATCTTTCCTTAAACACCTCCAGGGATGGCGACTCCACCTTCTAATCCTGCTGGCTAAATATCAACACTGGCGTTTGTAGGCAACACAGATATCCTTGAAACCAGTGTATTCATCACTTTTTGGGCTGCTTTGTTGGAAAAAAGAGCTAATGTTTCTCATGAGGGTGCAGTGACAAGGCCACAAGAAGTATTTGGTTATCAGACAGTCCTGTATCTGCTTTGCCTATCACCAGCTTTGCTCAGCATCTGGGGATGACTGAGATGATCATTTCCTATATAAATTCTTCCAATTACTGTCCTGGACTCTCTCCAAATCTGAAAAAGACTCAGGCCTGAGACCTCATGCTGATGCTGGAGACGTCCAGTGACTGAGACCTTCAGGCTCTCAGATCTGCAAGGCTGACTGATTTTGGATTATCCTCTTGGAAAGCAGGTTGCCCATTTGCTCAGTCAGGTCTGGTATGCAGATACATAGACTGTGGATGGCCCCATGTCCTTCCTCATATTCCTTCCAGAGGGGTTCGGTGCATCACGACCAGAGTGAGACTGTATCCTCTAAAAGACTGCTTGCTGGGCCATGGTCATGACTCAGATGCCTACACATACATATCTAGTGCTGCTTGAGATGCACTGGAGCATGCAAGACATCCAGAGAAATGACACATGACACAGAGCAGAGGGAAATCTCTGCCCATAGGGGTCCAGGTCATTTTAGGGTTCAGAGATGTAAGGGGTCTACAAACAGCACTAAACTCACATGTTTATGAACCCAGGATGTTTATGGCATGTGTTAGTTGTAAGTGAGAAGGAGGAGAAATTGACAAGTGGTTTTTCTGAGTCCAAGGGGCTACAGTGAAGGACCCTGTGGGGACAACTAGGGGCAGATGGAAAAGTCCACCTTGGACTGTTCTCACTGAGATGGTCCTCAGAAAAGCTCTACAAGAGCTGCAATGTGCCTTTTCTCCACTAAACTTTACTAAACTTCCCAACAAAGTCCATCAGAGCTATCACAGGTGTGTTCTTTTCATTGGCCAAATTAAGGCCTCATTATGTTTATGGGGCTTTTTGCTTTGTTCTGGTTTTGGTTTTGTTTTTTGTTTAGCTTAAAAAAAGATAAACTAGCATTTGCTCATCAAACTGTGAAGAAATGAGATCTTTTTACATCTGACTGTTCAGAAAATTTTCCCCAGCTTGATAAATTTGGCATGATATGACAATAACTCTAACTACTATGTAATTAAAGATATAAAGCAAATCATAGCTAAAGTGCAATGAGGACATAATGCATATTTCATGGAAATTAATATGAGGGAGTTATGCTATAATCTTATCCCAGTGTTTAAGTACAGATGATAAACATCTAAATATTACAGTAATATTAAAGTCTGACACTTTGTAACCTATTCCTATGATTAATTATTAGGAGTGGGTAATACAGTTGAAAAGAGGTGATATTTCATTAGTAAATTGTATTGTCCGTGTGACGTGGCTTATCATCATGGTATTAAGAAATTCTTGCCAGTAATTATGAATTTACTAGAACAAGTCCTTAATGGAAATTTTCATTGTTTTCGAAGCAGAAGTCTTCTTATGGAGTACACTCTGGCTTCTCTACTATTCTTGTGAAGGTGAAGACAGAGCTCCCATTACCATTAGGAGATGTTAATCCACATCTTCTTGCTTTTCCTATGAGACAGACACTGATGTTTCTAACAGGCAACTCCTACATCTGTCTACCCTCGAAAAAGTTCCAGTTGCTGTGATTGAAACTGCCAGCTCTGCATGGATGCTAGATCTTGGTGATTTTGGCTTCCTATGAAAATAGGTAAATAATACACTTGCAGTAAGTACCTGTAACTGGTGATCTGAAGACCCCATTGAGGTGTTTCCATAAAAGAGTGAAGAAAAGGATTCTTTTTCTTTTCTAAATAAAAGTTTTGAGAGACACATGTCTATTCCACAATGGTAACAAAAAAAGTAAATTTATCTGAAAAGAACGTTAGGAAAACAAAGACATGCCATGTATTCCTACTATCTAACAGAGAAAAACCTGCAGACTTTGAGTTAGAATTTTATTAGAAGACAACAAGCTTTTTATACACATACTGCTCGCACAGCCAAATTGCTTTCTTAATGCAGTTCATACAGAAGGTTGTATTTCTTCATAATTATTTTCTTTGCAAGATGAGATTGCTAATAGTAACTGAGTAGTTACCAGCAGTGCTGGTTTCCCACCAATTAACAGGAGCCTTTGCATACATAAGGTCTCATGTATTTTTCAATGGCAGGAATAGCAATTTTCTTGTTTGGCAGCTCCCAAATGTCATTTTGCCATAGCACCTATGCTAGGAATGGATACAATTTCTGTTAGTGTCTGGGAGGTTTTCCAATTAAATGAGTTGGAGCTGACAGGATTTGAATGAGTTATTGTCTGGTTTTATGTCTTTTTAAAATGTGACTGCTTAATTTTTTTTAGCACTTCAGCTGGGTTATTAGCATAACTTAGACTTTTTGTTAACTTCCCCAAACTGACCTATATGGCTCCAATTTTATATGCAGCCTCCACTTAATCTGATTTCAACAGCAGTTTGATTCCTCAACAGCTTTGTATATCTTGGCTTCTGCTCCTACATATCTGCCCTAATTCCCATAAAGTCAATCAGATTCTTTTATTTTAATGAGATAATATTTTAACATAGATAAAATCCTAAAAAGAATGAATTGGTCTTTCCACTTCAGTAAGAAAAAAATACATTATGTTTGGGTAGAAATAAATATCATCACTAATTATCATTAATAAATTATTAGATGCATTTTAATAAATTACTTAAATTTACAATGGAGTGAGTACTTAGTGACAACTATTAATTACATTTTAAAAGAATCTCTGAATTTCCTGAAACAGCATCTGCTTTAGTTACAGATTTCACAGTTTCTTATATCAGTTTGCAATGTGTCCATTATGTCATTAGCTCTTCAGAAAATAATAAGTTTTATTTGTTTGTAAAGATAATTTCCTTTATGAAATGATACCAAATATTTCTCATTTTTCTACTTAACAGTGTTTAAGCTGTTACTTTTCTTACTCAGTTTATTTCTGTCAATTATTTATTTCATGCAAGTTTTTCTAACCTAATCAATTTTGACACATTTTTCTCTACACTCAGGCTTGGAGAGTAGAGAAAATCCAGTTAGCTGAGGTGATGTTAGAATAAGAAAATCTGGTATGCTGTGATTTATTTTGTCAAATGCCTACTGCATACCAAAGAACGTTTTCTGTGCTTGATTTCTGTGTACTTTACATGTCAATCACCTTGGGTTTTTGGTATTATTAATGCTTTTTGATGTCAGGCCTTTGTTCTTCATTGATTGTGAGTAAGGGTTTTTTTTGTTTTCAGTTGCCAAACCAAGAATCCCAGTTATGTGTTCTGTTGTTTAACATTATGAACAAAGGCCAACTAATGTTGATTAGGAATATTTAAGGATACCAGTTGAAAGCAGAAGCTCAGCAGCCAGGTGTCAGACAGGATGTTGCCCCGGATGACAAAATGCTATAGCTTTCCATTTGATACATTGAAATCCATGATGAAGACCCAGGACTACCCTGCTTGGGTAGTGCAGTGGTTCCACAGCTTGCTTGCTGGATGCCAGGCACATGTGGGCAAAGTTTCCTCCCAGAAGAGATGATGGCCTCCAATCAAGATCCAGAAACCAGATAGGCTTGTCTTCTGAAGCCACATGCTGGGGAGCCAGAGTGATTGGGGCTCTCAGGTCACAACAAGTATGCCCAGACATGATAATTTTCCTTAAAAAATCACGCCCGGAGTCCATTCCTTTGGGAAAAGGTGAAGGAGAACATGATAGCAGGATCTCTTTCATGCAGTCCTGCAGTCACCACAGTATCCTTGGGGGCTTTGTCAGGGACAAGGTGGTCCACTCTCACCAGGGCTACTGCTACCACAGACTTTCCTGGAGCAGTATCTGAGGGTTTTGGTTTTAGCCTGTAGGTAGTTTTATGCAGTTACTGTTATCTTCAAAGCAGCCTGTAGTTTCATGCTTTCTCTGAACATAAAAGAATATCAGGAAAGTAAAGACATAATTTAACAGTTGGGGTCTCAGAAAACCAAGCTTTGTTTCCCATTTAGGGTGTGGTAAGATCTATAGCTATTTATCTATGCAAAGGTAATTTCAAATCTCAAGATTAACTTCCCCCAGTCTTGATCTAAATGTCTATTGTAGCTGCAGTGGGTGCATGTTCTACACTTGGCACCTCCACGCAATATCAGATGGTATCGTCATCAAGACACTACGCAAACAGCAGTGAGCATGAAGGGAGGAAAGCAGCCTTTGCTAGGAGAGCATGTATTTGAGCAGGCATCACAGACAGATATGGGGAGATGGAAAGGGACGTAAAGTGTAAACGGGGTGACAGCTTGTAGCTCTCAGAATTACCTTCACTTAATCTCTTTTTTTTTTTTTTTTCTAGAGATGTCAGAGGGTTTTATTGTTTTTCTTAAATCCCGGAGTCTTGAAAATCCTCAGGAAGAGGGTACAGCAAGAATGCTATAAATAGGCAGGAAGCAACAACAAAGGATTCAGTTTTGTCTTCAGATATACAAGATTTTGAACCATTTTTGTTAAACTGCAGTCACAGTTGGAATCTGGAGGTTATCAATTACTATTATCCCTGATGGAATTTCTTTCCAATCATTATCCAGTAAACATGACTAGAATAATGATTATCTCATTGTCAGTGAAACTGAGCGGACACTGATCTTTAAGCAGAACAAGATCTCTAGCTTAGTCTCAACATTTCTTGCTTCAGTGTTGCTTACCTCAGTATGCTCTTCTGCCTTAAATAATCAGTCCTATATTCATACTGAAAAGCCTGGTGTACCTGACTTCTTGTTGTTTTCTTTGGTGTTTTTTAAAATATTCTTTCTTTTGGTGGCACTGGGGAAGAGGTTTGAAAGGTTTATTTACTTTTCTAGTGTTTGTAAAGTAGTCAAATGTTAAATTATAGCTATTTCACTGGGAAGTGTAGTGAGAAGTTCAAAGATCTTAGTCCTCAGTTACTGATAAAACTTAATAAATATTGTCTTACATTTTTATTGCAGTGATTATCTTCTTTTTACAGTAATAAGCTTTTTACATTAATACCCACATTTCACGATCATTTTCACATTCAATCACACCAAATTTTGAAACATGGTTAGCTAAAATTAAAGGCATTTGTCTACCTGTGTTGAGAAACAGTCCTCTGCTGGATATTATGGAATTCCTATATTGCATCTGTAGGTGAATGGATTTCTGTCCCCTTTTCCAAATGAAAACTATCCGATTTTTAATGGAAGCAAAGCCTGTGCTTAAATATTTTGTTGAATCAGGCAATGATTACTTGCTTGTTAAAAATTAATGATTGCTTTCTGTTTTGATATGATTCCTTAAAATACAAAGGAACTGTCTGGATCTGTTAACATATACTTGCAGAACAGCAAAATCATCTGGCCAAATTTCTTACTCAATCATTCCTTCATATTCTTCATAGTTTGTATAAACCAGGATTTAAGTAACTGCGAATACATGCAGGGAAATATAAATCACACACTGCCTTGAACATTGTTAAAGATTTGTGCCCCCATCCGATATGATGCTTAGCTAACCACAGCTGGCCCAGCTTCTACAAGCCAAGCCAGATGAAGATAAATCCTCTTTAAAGGAGAAATTCTCAAACTTTTAACAAACAAGTCATTAACTGCAGGATGGAAGGCAATACAAATAATGTCTTGCAGAGAAGACACAAAAAGGTGCAGCAGAAAGATACCTCTGCAATATGCAGGTAGGCAACAACAGCCCTATTTTCCACGAGGCTGTATATCTCATCCCTATAGTTATAAAGCAAATGAGAGAAGCAGAACTACATGTTGTGGGAGCTTCATCCTGGGATGATGTGCAATAACCTGGAGTGCATTGGGAATGGTACTTATTCACTGAACTGAAGCATGGGCTAAAAATGTTGAGTACCCCTGGTTAAGGGATAACCTTCCAGATATATCAGTAACATTTCAAACATTCAATGGTCTCAGTAATTGTCTAAGGGGTTCTGAATTAGGTTCTAAGAATTTAAAGGCACATTAGATTTCTCTACAACACTGTATTTTGAGGAAATGTGAAAGAAGGTTTGAATAGCCTATGAATCCTAGCCACTGGAATGATCTGTCAAACATAAATTATTATTACCTTGTGTCTATGACACAGTATAGTTTTTTAAATTTCCATAATCAGCTAGGCATTTCTTCACATCAACAGACTGTGCCCTGTTTTTTCTAGTTATTCAAAGTCAAGGTCTCTTTAATGTTCTGTTCTCAAAGGTCTTATCTTCAGTGCTTACCCTGTGTTAACAAGTGCTTTTATTACAAATGAGAGTAGTCAATGTTCTTCCATGACTGATCCTCTGCCAGTGTTTCCTCTCCAAGATTTTTCTTTTCTTTTTTTTTTTTTTTTCCAAATGAGAGACTGTTAATAGCTGCTTTCATTTCTGCCACAGCTGGGCCACTAGTCAAGTGAGTAGTTTCAGGAAATATTATCATCATCAATATTATTCAAAACATCCAGAAACATGGTTCTGACCTACACAAAAAAAATGTCAAGGATGAATGACAAAGTATTGTTTGGTCCTCGGTAGTACAAGCTCACCTGAAAACCGGCTGTTCAGAAATTCAACATGAGTTCAAACGTTATTAAGTTCATGTTTCACTAGAGAGAGAGAATGAGTGATAAATGTTTATACTAGGGCATTGGTTTTAAAAATATGTGTTAAGGCTCCATTTTGAATTGTATCTAAGTTGTGACTAGGCAAACAGTTTAAGGCAGAAACTAGTTAAACATGAACAGATGGGAGTGAGCTTAAATCAGTGAAACCGTGGTCCTTAAAAAGTGCAGATGACTATGCATCAAGGGCTTGGAATTGGGATTTGCAGTTGAAAAATGCTACAAATATACAAAGTAAAAACCAGTGCCATTAGTGACACGGGTCATAGATACTGGCAAATGAGGAGTGTATGTTTCTCCTGGCTGTATCTGATATTTTTTACATTTTCTTTATGCCCTTAAAGAAATCATGAACTCCACTGAAACAAAAATCTAGAAGGAGATCTCAGAAAGTCCTTGACTTCATTCCCTAGCTTCAAAACAAGATTAAACACAGTTTCTGGGCTACTCCTGACAGATACTTCTCTAACTGGATCTGTTCTTCAAAATCTGCAGTGCCAGGAATTTCATAACCTTTAGAGATAACTAAATCCAGTGTTCAAATATCTTGACAGCTAAGAAGTTTTTGTGATATCTAATTTAAGTATCTCATGTCATAAATTAGACCAATTTCCTCTTGTCTTGTTGCTCACCGCCACTGAGAATAACTGATTACTGTTCTAACATTCTCAAATCTCTTAACATGATTATACTTTCCTGCTTCTGTCTTCTCTTTTCTGGACTGAACATTTTCTTCAGCTTTTAATGTAAATTTTTTAGATTACTTATCACTTTTGTTCATCACTTGGGGTTACCTTCTGTTTTAACCATAACCTTTTTGATATGATGGTTTTCAAAACGGGACATAATGTCATTGTGTCTCTAACATTGGCTCCAAGGAGTGTGATAACTATGTAGAATATTAATAATTAACTACATGTTAATATTTAACTAGCAATGTCTTGTATGTAATAAGATTTCAGAGTGATACTTGTCTTCTTTGTGACAGCATCTCAAACACTGACACATTTCACATGAACCCCCCTGAGCCTTGTTGTAGTATTCCCAGCTAACCAGTTACTACTTTTTTTCTCATTTTGCATTTATGAATTTCTTGTTTTCTTCCTGAAGAACTTTTCACTTGGTCTTATTAAATTTCATTATATTGATTTCAGACTAGTCCTCTAATTTATCAAGTTCATTCTTAGCTCTACTCTGACCATTGAAGTTATACTTCTCAGCTTTCTGTTGTCTTCAGACTTCATGGGGCTACTCTCCTATTTCATCACCACAGTGTTCAAGGTTTATATTGAATATTAATGGGAAGACACTCTTTGCAGGGTGTCCCAGTTTGTCAGGCCTTCCATTTTGAAAGCAAATTCTTGATAAAACTACTTCAACAATATTTTGCATATTTGCATATGAAAATCTCTCAGGGACTGTGTCACAAGCTTTACTAAGTCAAGAATTACCACATCCACTCTTTCTATCCTGTCTACTAGGTCTTTTTACCTCACTGAAAGAGGGAACTAGAGTGATCTGATTGATCCATATTGACAAATTCATATTGACCTGGTTTTATTACTGTATTATCTTTCAAGTGCTTACAATCTGAGAGGTTTAAGAATTTTTTTCCAGTACCTTTCCAGGTAGCAAGCTTAGACTAGCTGGGTTATAGCTACCGTTTGCAAAGGTTTAGGCCATACTTGGGTTTGGTCTTCTGGTGATCAGGTTAAGGAGAATTATGTCACAGCTTTGGATTTAGCTCCAAAAAGAATGGTAACTCTGTCATTTGAATTTCTCACATAACTTTTGGGTTTTTGGATGGAGGAACTGTCATCACAGTCATGCTATTGCTTTCCTGTGCTGATGGTCCCTGCAAATGGTATCTACTTGTTCCACATTGACACAGAAAAATAAAAGTCATCTGAATTAGTGTTAACATTCCAGAGGAAGTATTTATATATCCATTAATATTTACAGCTGGTTGCACTAGCAGTATAGACAGCTTCTTCAAGCTAGATAGAGGCTAGATAGAAACCAAATAACTCCTTGACTCCAAGGGAAGTGAAGCAAGAGATACACAAGAAGTATGATGAGATGACTCTTTCAGCAGAGAAGTAGATCATATTCATAAAACAGATATTCCCAGATTACTTGTTAGTCACTTTTGATAGTGCCACAAGCTGACTATCTGTAGGTGTCTGAATGTTTCCATTCTTTTCTTGACTCTCCATATGTAAAATGAAAGTAGTAGAACTCCCTTTCTTACATTGTTTATTCCTAAATAACTTAGTTTAGATAAAAATAGATAAAATATAAAAATAATAATAATGTGAATGTCAATACTGAGCCATAGGGGAGGAAATTGTTTCTACTCTCCTCAGATGATTGTACATGAAATCCAGACTAGGCTAGTTGGAGCATGCAGAGAGCTATATTGTCTGAGGGGTGCCAAGCATGATTATGTAGAGAAGAAGTATACAGAGGGATTTTGCAAGTGAAAAACAAATACAAAGAGACGTGGGAACAGTGTGAGAAAAGGACACAGCATGACATATAGAGGACACTTGGCAAGTAAGCAAAAGACAGAGAACACTGAACCTAAGCAGGTAAATCATCCTGTTAAGACAGGGTATACTGCATTCTGGTTTCCGTTTCATAGATTTTGTTGCTTGTCTCTTAGCAAAAGGTTATTTTCTACTGGAGCCATTCTTGCAAGTGGGAGAGCCAGCAGGTCTGCAGTGCAAATGCAGACACCTCTTCTTGACTGCTTCGCTGTCAGATGCCCAAACACAACCTGGGTGGGATGAAAATTTGTTCTCATCACATGCAGCAGATGGCCGGCTGGGGCAGGCTCCTCCCAGGGAGCTGAGAAAGGGGAGGCTGAAGCCCATGAGGTGGAAAAAAGGATGGAATCCCATTTCCTATTCCTTCCTGGTTAGGTCTTGAAAAATTAAATGTGAGCTTACAGAGGATATACCTGCACTTGTAGAGTGGCAACTAAAGGGACATCTCAAATGGCCCTAGATGCCTGTGCTTATACAGTTGAATAGATGTCATTTGACTGTAGTGAGGGCAAGGGGACATGTTTTAAACATCCAAAATGGTATGTCAACTATCTGAATAGAAACTGAAATGCTGTGTAAGAGATGCTGAGCAACACAGGTCTGGTCTGCAGGAATGGCTTCCAAAGGCACTCATTCTTGTTGCTGTGAGGATGGGAAATTCAGATCCTCTTGAAAATAAATGTACCAAAGGAATTATGGTACTTCTTAAACTAGGAGCTGGTTAATACAAAGGTGCCTGGCAGCAGTGCTGTGCTTTGGTGTGCACACCCGTGTGTAGGGGAAGCACCCTTGTTCCTGCACACCTAAAGGTGCCCCTCTGGGCTGGGTGAACACACCAGGATATCCATCCTGCCAGTCCACATGATAGCTGGAAGCAAAACAGTTAATGCTCTCCTTGAACAAAATAACCAACACAGGTGCTCACATGCTGGGATTACAAAAGAAGCCAGACAGACTGAATTCAGTTGCTGTAAATTGCTGTAAGTAAAGAAAGAAAAAGACACAACTATATTCATTCTGCAAAGCTTCCTCCCTGGGTTTTGGGCTGAGTGAAATCTAGGAAATCTCAGGAGACCATTAGGTAGTAGGAAGCTTCTTTGGACTCTAATTTTTTATGCCTGGATACAGGAAGAATATTTGCTGTCATTTGTTTCAGTTCAGGGCCCCAGTTTATTCTAAATTTAGCAAACCTATTGCTGATCTGAAGAGCAAATACTACACATTTTTTCTGAATATTGGCCTGAATCTCCAGCAAACTCTGTGATCTGATAGCATAATTTGCTTTTTCTTTTCAATTGTAAATGAGGTATTAATTTGTACTAAAAGCTGTAGAAGACTAAAACAATGATACCTGCTATGACACAATTATGTCTAAGGAAATATATAACAAATGACTGCCATAAATAAAACCAGATTATGAGGTATTAGCTGGAATCTGGATGTTGCAGTACTATCAAGTACCACACTGTATATAGGTTGTCTATCCTGGAAAAGGGATGAAACAGGACTTGGTAGAAATTAAGCCTGATAATAAGAGGAGTAGTCTGAAGTTAATGAGGAAAAAAAAAAAAATCCACAAGATCTTAGAATCATAGAATCATTTAGTTTAGAGAAGACCTTTAAGATCATCAATTCCAACTGTTAATCCAGCACTGCCAGATCACTGCTATAAGTCATGTCCCTAAGCACCACATCTACATCTGTCTTTTAAATACCTCCAGGGATGGTGACTCCACCACTTCCCTGGGCAACCTGTTCCAATGCTTAACAATAATTTTGGTGAAGAAATTTTTTCTAGTGTCCAACCTAAACCTCCCCTGGTGCAACTTCAAGCTGTTTCTGCTTATCACTTCTTACCTGGGAGAAAAAAATGACCCCCATCTCACTACAACCTCCTTTGAGGTAGGTGTAGAGAGTGATAAGGTCCCCCCTGAGCCTCCTTTTATCCAGGCTAAACAACCCCAATTCCCTCAGCCACTCTTCAAGAGGCTTGATCTCTAGACCCTTCACCAGATTTGTTGCCCTTCTTTGGATACACTGCAGCACCTGAATGCCCTTCTTGTAGTGAAGGGCCCAAAAATGAACCCAGTATTCAAGGTGCAGCCTCACCAGTGATGAGTACAAGGGTACAGTCACTTCCCTAGTCATGCCAGTTACATTATTTCTGACAAAAAATAAATAAGTAAATAAATAAGATATTGTATAGCCAACATATTTCCATATGAAACTTATTTCCGTAATATCACCATGTCTGATAGTTAGTAAGGCTAAGAACAAAAATACTAGAAGTGAATAAAAATTAGAAAAGTAACAACAGTTGAAACAAAGCACCCTTGTTACATATATAGATATAAAAATTGCATAGTATCTATCTGAGACAGGACAAGAGATCTGGCTAATATTAACTAGTGGAGATTTGACACACCAGGGGAGGGGACTGTGGTATTAATAATTTTCTAAATTTTAATATAAAATCCCTGATCACTGCTAGAGACAAAATCTGAGAAGGAAAGCTGATATGATCTGGTATTCCATTTCTATGTGCCTGTTTGTGCATTAACTTGATCATTCTGGGCAATCTGTCCCTTGAGCTGACCTAATTCATACATGGTGACTGGCTAATAGTCACTTGACTCAATTTTTAGAATGATCTTACAAAAAAACCCGTGTCCACTATATCTCTGGGCTAAATGTATATTTAGGCATTCATTATATATGCTTGCATAATATGTATTTATCATAAAACTCCCCAAATTTAAACAAGAGATTCAAAACTGACGGACTGGTTAAAATTGAAAGGTACTGGAGGCTTTCTTTGTTACAAAACACTTCATGCACTGGCATTACTGCTTTTCTAATATGTTAAGCATGCACTTCACTCAAAATGAGATTTTAGTAGTGTATTTTTCTGTTAGAAACAAACCACAGTTTTGAGATATTTCTCACAAAATAATAGCATTTGAGAGAAATGTGGTTTATACAACGAAGGTTTTACAGTGCTTGCCTAGAATCAGTAGCAGTTGCGAAGATTTCATTTGGATTAGTGATCTTTCATCTCACAGAAATCCATGAAGTCTTATTTTAAGCAAGAAATTAATAAATTCTTAGAGGTAAAATTGCATTACATATTTTTCCTGTAAGTTGTCCTTTAATCAGAAGGTGATATTAGTCCCAGTAGCTTTAAACCAAGCAATTTCTTTTTTATTTTATCACTGTATGTGCTACCATTCTTTTATTGAGCCTCAACATGGATTGCAAATCATGGAAATAATATCTTCCTTTTTCACAAGGGGAATTTTTCATTAAAAATAATTGAATCACACAGAAAATAAGTGGTTTGTCAAATCAGACACTGGAAGGCCATGACAAGGTCAAAGATCAATCCTGAACTTTCTGCTCTGTAAATTCAGATCATGGAGCAAGTTCAGGAAAATATGACCATTAGCAGTTGAATGAGTGATGTGAAGTTACTTATGCAATGACATTACAGCACAGCATACTCCTTTAGATTTTTAACTTAATGCTGCCTTTTTGCAAATGGGTATTTCAATTTAGAAACATGGAAATCAGATTCCACTGGGAGGAGAAGGGTAATCAGATTGGGTATAACACATGGCATATGTTTGGTAGCTGTTAAAGTTACGGGTGTATATACTCTTTGGACCTACTGTGCCTAAATCTGAATTCTCTCATCTATGACAACCATCATTCCCATGAGCTGTGGGTCTTGGCTATAAGGAATAGGGTGTGTGTGTGTGTGTGTGTGTGTGACCCACCCCTCTATCTACTGCCTTCCACTTTTTACTCTTTATTAGCCTGAGGAATGAAACAGTTGTTCACACTAAAATTTAAATGATCAAAAGGCAGGTAAGTAAAACCTTGCTGAGAGGAATGGGGAAGTTCAGAGCTCACAGAGTTATTCTTTTTGCTTTCAAGCAGCTCACAGAGTCATGCTTGGTTTGAATGAGTCATGGGTAAGTTTTTTTCAAAGCTATAGCTACTGTGGACTTATTTTCATAAATATTTTGGTTAGAAGAAACAATTATATCATATAGACTGATTGATCTGCCTCTTACTGTGCATTGGCATAAAACTCCTTTGCGCTGTTATGTGAATGCACCAGTCCTTGTAGACAATTAAGTTTGAAAGTCTAAGGTTGGGAGGGTAACCTTGACCTCCAAAGTGGATAGAGTAGATAAAGGATATGGACATTCTGATTTATATGATACAGAAACAAATTAAACTTTTTCTTCTTTTATCACAATCACAAATCCTTACATGAATCATAAAAACTACTTAAACCTCCTACCTGCATCTTCAGTGATTCATTTTATTAATTGGTTGTGAAAGTGTATGTAGCTCCACCCTGGAATGACAATTCTTCTGTGTCTCACTTGTTTCTTTTCAAAACACAACCAGAGAAAACAATATGCCTGGCCTGACAGCTTTTACCTTTTGTATCACACCCTTCTGGTTAGTACACTTTCATAGGAAGTGCAAGATCTAGGTGTAAGTTTACAACTGACCCTACTTTTCTTCTTATATTACTGTCATCTCCAGCTGAAGACAAGCCTTCTAGAGATACCATTGGTCATTCTATTATGGGTGATTGATCTTACAGCAAAAAACAGCAAAAAACAATGGTGTTTATGAACCTGAAATGGACAGGAAAGGCCAGCTCTGACTCTGTAACCAGTTAGTTATGGCACTCACCTAGCACCTGTAAAATCTAGTTTAGTTTCTTTGTTCCCAGAGATGTTTTTGCATTTTGTATCTGACAAAAGCCAGCAATGATCCTGTAATTTCTGCTGTGTGCTTGGACTGCCCAGAGAATCCACAGCACCTGGTTTCTCATGGAGTGTGGCAACACCCATCTGCATTTCTGGATCCTACTGGGGCTTTAGGCAATGTTCTGTGTTCCTGCCCACTCATTTCTATGTGCAAATGCTCAGAGCCAGAAGCAGAACAGGTGGCACCCTAGACCTTGCAGATCCAACAGGGACTAATCAGTTACTTCACCTGTCTGCAGAGGTGAGGTAAAGGCTGAGCAGTAATTCAAACAGAGCTATCCAAAGTCTTGTCTCAGGTATATGCAGTATTCACAAGGGTCCCTGGCATTGTAAAGCTTATCCACACAACACCTAGCAGCTCCTGAGAGAATATTTACACAAAAAAACCCCTTTAAATAAAAGAAGTAAGCCTTCAGAATTAGGCAGCTTCCCTGTGGATTGCCCAGCAGTATTTCAACATCCCACAAGTGCTAAATCTCTATGTAGACATTATCAGAAGGTCAGACCTTTAGGCCACTGCCTCATTGCGCTACCTAGAACATTTATTATGGATAGAAAGAATAGAAGCTAGTTCTTCATGTTTTCTTCACAAGATCATACTACTAATAAATGTACTTGTCGTTGCTTTCAATTAATTTTTTCAGTTTGATTTCCAGTACTGCAGTAGTCTTTAGGAACATGGTGATTTAAAATGTGAAACTTTCACTAATTATGTCAATATCTATTGTCCTTAGCTTGCTCTGTCCTTTGAATTTGCTTGGCAAAATTGTCTGAAAATATAAGCTAAACATCAAGCATAATTTTACAGTAAGTCTTAATTTAAAAAGGTCCTTCTTTAGATGCATATTTGCTTGCTCATCCTTTGTAGTAATAACCACGAAAACACACTGTGGGTTTACTTCATTAAATTGAAATGGTGAAAGTAATTCAGTATGTTATATTTCCAGACTATTACCCAAACAGGGGGTTTTGGGGTAGAGGATGGGGGATGTTGTTGGTTATTTTTTTAGTCATGGAGTGTGGTTAATCAGAAAATTAAATCTCTTTAAGAGCTTTCTGTACATGTTCCATGTCTGTCATGAGTTGACCCACAAGCCTAAATATGGTCCAAGTCATACCCCATAAATTAAGGATGCTCCAGTAACAAGAAGAGGATATGTGAGTCCAGCTTGCTCAAAGCTTAGAAATGACAGACCCATTTCTACAGGGTAAGAGAGCTATTTGTCTTATCCTTTTATAGAAAAGTTTTCAAAACCTCTAAACATAATCCAAATAATAGCACTAATTCATGTGCTGGGCATTAGATCCAGTTCACAAGTAAACATGCACCTTATGCCTTACTACTGCCCAGGCTGCTGTGAGTGCAGCTGATGGATCCCATGTTTTCAAACCATTTGGGTCTAAAATACTTGGGGCACACTGAGGGCACTGTGAAGCTCCCAGATTTTGCCTGGCATCCTCTGGAGAAAGGCAGAACAAAGTCAATGTAGAAACAGAAACACCATTCCTTTCTCAAGTGTGATTTTCTCCTAGGGCTCTTGCAGGTACCTGCATGGGGTTGCTTGTACACAGCTGTAGAGTCAGACAAGAATCGTGCTGCTTCTTTGCTGGCTGAAGAAATTACCAGCAGCCTTCAAAACCATCTTTCCCTTGGAGACTGTTGCTCATTCAGTTCTAGTGGTACGTGGTGCACAAGGCCTCTCTGACTCATTTCTGTCCATATGAGGTGGGCAGTTCAAACAGTTCATCTTTGCTAAAGTGTCCTCATTTTGATGAGAATGATTTCATGAATGGCTCTGAGGGAGCAGTCGCTGACATCAGGGTTCCCCAACAAAGATCCGAGACAGTGAAGGTGAAGGGAAACGGTGATTTCTTTAGCTTGGCCAGCCAGAAATGGGCATAATCAAGCACTAATACTGCAGAATTAATCAGATCTGATGTGCCTCGTTCCTGAGTTGGTGGTTTCTCACCTCTCAAGGCCAAGGCAGCTGTCAGGAATACAGTTCAACAGGCATACCTTTGGCAAGTTAAGACATGTGGCCAAAATGCAACTCATAATTTGTCACTGTCACTGTTGCCATCTCAGCAGTCTGTATTCTGGTTGAATGCAGCCTTCTTTCTGATTTATTATAGTACAAAGGATAAAAAACCCCAAACCTGGACATATTTGAAAATGAATAAAGGAAATTTGAGGATTTCAAGTTTTAGATGGAAAATGAAAGAGAACTGAATTAATTTGAACTTTTTGAAAGTTGAAACAAGGTTTATGGGTACTGATAAGTCAAAACACGAAGAGGTTAGTCCTAGTAAAGGAATTAGAATTAAAGCATAGTCATCATTCAAAACAGAGCATAGAGGAAGGATTAAAAGTACATTTAATTATCCAAACTTCATGGATTATATAGTAAAATTAATATGTAATCATGTTCAAAGGCTGTGTTTAAGTTAACAAATTAAGTTATATTTGAAGAAGTGATAAATAGATTACAGTTCTACTGACAGAGAAAATTATAACAGGTAGCACTTTTGCTCTTTGATCGTCCCTTTTAATGCAGCAGAGGGATGGGAAGATGTCCACACATGAATGAACTCAGTCCCACAAGGAAAATCATCCAGAGGAGGCAGCTCTACTCTGGCTTGCCCCTTAGTGACTGCCTGGGACTGCTCCAGGAGGCCGCAAAGCCTCTTGAGTTGGGCTCTCACTCTACATTGTCCCTGGGAGAAACTTCTCCTTTGGTTAAAGGAGGAGCCTTAAGAGATTAGGTCCTCACAGCTAAGTATAGATTTCATCAAGAGCCTTCTTAAATGCCTTTTGTTTTTCCTGACTCCTGGTTTTGTCTTACTGTCCAGTGTGTTCAAACACATTCACATGTCTCCTTGCACTTCCAGAGCTGCAGATGTCTCACAAGGGTTGTGATATATTCCACATTTAGAAACACTCATATCTTGGGACATTTATTGTAGATAGGTGTTTACTTCAGTGTATTAAATAAGCAGAAATTACAACGGTCTACAAACATCCTTTAATCTCCATCTGAACTATTCCTGACACAACATTTGTCTCCCTTTTCTTGCTTGGGCCCTCGCTATAAAAAAGACACTGAGGTTCTGAAGCATGTCCAGAGAAGGGCAACAAAGCTGGTGAGGGGCCTTGTGAGGAGCTGCTTAGGGATCTGAGGTTCCCAATCCTGTATTTAAAAGACATGTAGATGTGGTGCTTAGACACGTGGTTTAGTGGTGGGCTTGGCAGTGTTAGGTTAATGGTTGGACTCAGTGATCTTAAGGGTCTTTTCCAACTGAAATGATTTGATGATTCTGTGATTCTATGATTCTTCTTGGATGAGATACCAGTTGAAGAGCAGATGGGAACAGAAAGCTCTGTAGTTGAACTCCCAGTCCTATCTTGCTCAAGAAAGACAATTAGTGAACCACAATTATGGACCAACTTTTTTTTTTTTTTTTCCTTTTTTCCTGGAGTCCTTGAGCTTTAATGAAATAGAAAGAAGAGTAAAAAAAGAGAGGAATCAGGAAAATAAGGTAATCTACCCAACTAATAATATATATTCTTTTGCTTTTTTTTCTGCTTTTAATTTTGTTATTCAAAGAAAAATATTTCCATTAGTACAAAATGGCAGTAAGATGTTTGAACAGAGACAAATCAGAAATATGGAATGTGATACATCTTAAACTGAAATAAAGAAATTTTATTCTTCTCTTTCTTCATATGATATCTTCCTTCACCTCTTATTAATCACTATTCCTGTACTCTGCTCCATCTTCAGGAGTTTCCTTTTAAGGAAGGGGCAGAATATTTCAGAAGCAGAGATTATGTTCTGTCATGAAATTTATCTGTGAGTCCAAAAGCTTGACATTATCCCTTGAGAATGAGTTAAAAAATGCAGAGATGGACATGCATCTGAAAACAATTTGAAGGTTCCAGAGGTTTTTCTTTGATGCCACCAATTACTTCCTGCATTTCATTATGTCTTTGTTGCAGTTCACTTTCATAATTCCCATTGGTATCAGCAAATAAGGTTTAAATTGAAATGTATTTCCCTAAACAGACATTTGCTATCTCAATTTACTCATGACAAGCTTAATGAAATCATATGTACACCGTGTGTTTGTACACCAATTAGCTTTCAGAAATTGCCTGCTTATGTCCAAAAAAATTCAGGTACTAGGCTTCTGAGATGTCAAAATGTCTGGACAATATATGATTTGCAGCATCATTAGCTATCTGCATATTCACATTATAGGACTGCTTTTGTTTTTTTTGCTTCCCTGCATTGTTGGTCATTCAGGATCACTCAGAGAATGTCAGAAAAGCCAGAAAATGGGTTTCATTTATTATTTGCAACACATATTGATTTATGTAAAAAATGGCCACATCCTCTCTCAGCAACAAACCTGAAATGATTAACAATTTAAGAATATTTTTTTGGCATGACCTTTGTGTTTGAAAGTAAAATAAAGAACAAGGTGGAGGGAAGGAATTAAGCTAGAGGGAAAGGTGCAGTTTCAGTGTAAGCAAATCTGGAATGCTAGCTGAAAATTTCCAGGAATGTATAAAGCTCCAGAGCATAGGCTATTCTTCATATATGAAACATTTCCTGATGTCTTGAATATGTCATGCCAAATATGGAGCAGGTATTTTTCTGTGTAAGACAAAGAAATGTCTGTGCCTTGGCTAAAGCAGAAGATAATCAGATAGAACAATACGAAGATCCAAGGTAGAGACAGTTTTTAAATATACATACTTGCAGCATATTCACTGTTTCAAATTCATACAATAGAGTGCTATAATAATATGTCCCTATCTAGTCATCTGCCTTTTTGTGCCTGATATTGCCAAAAGTCTCATCAGCCAGACCTTATTTCTTTTCCCTTAGCAGTTCTGTATCTAGATACCATTTTAAATGCCACAGATTTTGTATTATTATTTTTTTACGGTATATATATATTTTTATTATTTTTTTTTTTTTTAGTTTGCACCACAAAGGTCGAACAAGGTGTA
>JANIJG010012060.1:0-17346 GCA_024611175.1 Megaceryle torquata | reverse complement strand
AATATAACTAAAAATAATAAGAAAAATAAAAGAAAATTAAATAAAGAAAGACACCTTCTGAGCAAAGAACACAATGACTCACCAAAGCCTTTTAGCTATTAAGTTGCTGTCAAACATTTATGTCACTTCTTCACTGACATTTTCCACGTCGCTGTTTTTAAAGTGCAAGGCAGACATTTACCAGGGCTCTGGTTTGGTGCTGCACGTACACCTGAACATCCTGCTTATCTTATCAGCTCAGAAATTGTTACTGACATCACAACAGCAACAGTTATTTACATAAAGAATTAATAATTTGTTCTGTTACTATTAACTCTCAATTTCTCGTTACTTCACTTTGAGAGCACAAATGATTGTACATGAAGACAACAGCATTGTAAAATACCTCACACATCCTTTTAAATGATAAATTGAAGGGTAGTAGATACCAAATAAAAACTAATTTAAATGAAGCATCAGACATATTTATCTTCTGTAATTCAATTGCATTTTATTGTCCACTACAGACGAACTTAGTTTTCCTGTAGGTACTCAGATTGGAGACCTAATGAAGCAAAATAAACACACTTACTATCAAATTCTTTTTCAACTGCTTTACATTGCAGCCTTAGGTTTCTCAATTTCTTTGCTCGTATTCCTTTTTCAGTCTCATAACAGTCTGAGAAAAAGCAAAGATTTAAGCTTATTAGCTTCAGGCAAAAGTTGTCTAGGCACATGATGGTCCTTTGAACAGCTATTTTACTTGCAGTTGTGTTTGGTTTTCTGTGTTCAGTGTTCACAATCTGATTAGTTAAGTAGAAATTGAAGTTTTGCTGGCATCTATGTGGATTCAAATAAAAGGAAAAAAAGGGCAGGGGTGAGGTAAAAGGTTCCTAAGCCTCCTTCCCTCTTGCTTTTTTTCTTAAAAAAAAAAAAAAAAAAAAAAAAAAGCACACTGCTTTACTTACATTTTGATAAATTGAACTATTTCAAGACTGGCATTTTTTCCAATCTGTGGTTAACAATGTACCTAACTTATTTTACTACCATATGCAAAAATGAAAGAGTTAATTTCTGGTGTGAAGTGCTGCTACTTTATACTATTAAGATATGAGTAAGTACATGGGTGTGAGTAGGTATTTGTGAAGTGGGATGAGAGAATGGGGACAGAAGGGGCAAGAGAGAAAGCAGACGCACATACACAGTCCTAAAGCAGTGCAGCCTCTTTCAAAAAAGGTACTGTCTCAATACCCTTCAACAACAACCTTCAAAAAGTTGTTACTTTAAAGAATTAAAAAGCAAGTGAGATAAAAGGAAGTAGGAAAAGGTTCCCTCTAGATACATTTTTAGTCCCTAATTTTCAAGACAACACAAAGTTGCAATATAGATCACAAAACTGCAGGTCAAGCTTCCACCTAGTGTATCAAAGAAGGAAACACCTACAAATTCCAGACAGTCCTGTCATGTTGAGATTGCAGCTTTTCTCAAGCTCCTCAACAAAAGATCAGTCATCAGTGAAATTAAGCTTTCTGTCCCATAATTTTCTATCATACTTATAAAGTATGAGGATCATAGCAAGTTTCAAATGAGAAGGTCCAGCCTCCTGCACAGTTCCACTTGACTTTCATGACAAACATTGACTGACAGAGCAGAATGCCATTAACCACTAAACAATGAAGTAAACTCTCTGAACATGAACTGTCTGATATGCCTTTCTTACAAGAAGGAAAGGCTAGAGAATCATGATTATTCCTACTACATGCAGCCCAGTTAACCAAAGACAAAATTCCCAACATGTAACTTCCTTAGTGAAGCAATCTAATCACAGGAAAATTCCAATATAAAGTAAAACCAAAAGCAAACAAAGAAACATTTTCCACATGAGCATGTCATGATTTCTATGAAAGATCTTCTAAGCAAAGCAGACACTTTATTTTGGAAACTTAAGAAAATTCACCGTAATTTTGAAGACTTAATTTTCTCTTGCCCAATGAATTTACACCTAGCATTACACTATAAGGTTTTTATTTCACACCTGAGTAGTACTTACAGAAGAAAAACACTGTGTCTTTTGTGCGTGTTGTTTTTCCTATAAAATACTCAAGAGTCATCAATTGGTGAAAATTGACTGCAATTAGCTTCAGGCTCCAATGGTGTATGTTAGGCCCTTTGAAGAGTCCAAGTAAAATTCACAAAATAATCAGAACTCTTCAGGGTTTTAGTCAAAATTTCCAACAGCTGCACCCACTGAGTCACTCAAGAAACACATCAATTTTATGTTGCTGTACCCAATTTAAGTACCGCCACATACAGCATCCTAACACTCAATGTTTCACAAAACAGTTCAAGGGGCAATGTATCAGAAGAGAGTTTGGTTTCACAGCCTAGAGAATCAAACTTGAAATAACTAGCTGGACCAGTAAAGCCTTTTTGTTCATCTAGGATGTCAGAAATTTTGTATAAGTAAGACTACCATGGAAGGGAGGCTTCTGAGCAAAACTCTAAAGAGATTATAACATCCCCTAGAATTTCCAAGAAACACTAAGCACTGTTTTTTTCCACCTATGTTTCACCAAATGGTACTTTGCTACTATTTTGTAGTTCTTAGCTGATTTCAGCAGAGCCGTTCGTACAGAGCACAGGGCTCCATCCTGTAAGTTTCTGCACATTCAGTTAGATGGGGTACTCCTCACTAAGTGTTACCTCAATCAATCTTCAAATTAACTGGAAATACCTGTGCACCAGCATCTGGCCTCCAAGCACTACTAGCTCAGAACAAATACATGTAACTTGTTAGTGATTCTAGTTTCAAGCAGAGTCCGATGGAAATAGCCAGACTGCAAGTTTATTATGAAAGCCACATGCACTTCTTCAAACTTCCCACAGAGTAGGGAAGCCCAGTATCTATGTGCACTCACCATCTCACTTCAGTAACAGGAAACACATATTTATACTTGCTTACCCTCTTGATACAATTTCTATTTACATCAGTAAAGAATTCAAACAGACATGAATTCAGAGAAATTTAAGCCACAAGAGTTAACCAATATTTGTAATAAGGCAGTGTTTTACAGCCCCTCTATTTCCCAAGAAAACGCCGTGGCTCACAGCTCCCATCACCCAGGCTCCATGTCTCACTCCAGAGCTCTCCTTGTGCCTTTGAAGCAGGAGCAGTGTTTCAAAATCACTGCCACCTCAACATACAATGTCTTTGCCTTTAAGTACACCCAGCTCAGTTACGATTATATGGATTGGCAAGATTCATAGCACAGGCCAAAGAAGAAAACTAAAATTGTAATTACCTTTCCCAAAGAACAAGGCAGAGAGAACTCCAGCGGTAATTAAAAACATTCAATGGGAACTATGTAACTATGTTTCTCACAGAGCTAACAGTCTACTGACACTTGAGGTAATTTGAACAAAAATGTAAGCCAGAACACAAAATAAAGCATATCATCATCTAGTGGTCAGTAACATAAATGAGACGAATGGAAGAGAGATACGAAAAATAATGGAAAAAAAAGGCACATGTTCACTGAAGTGACTGCTAGAAAACT
The DNA here is from genome assembly GCA_024611175.1 of Megaceryle torquata. Taxonomy (NCBI): domain Eukaryota; kingdom Metazoa; phylum Chordata; class Aves; order Coraciiformes; family Cerylidae; genus Megaceryle; species Megaceryle torquata. Next base: position 13,810 of record JANIJG010012060.1, on the reverse strand, counting down.
GTTGATCCCTGTTTAAATGGTCAAGAGGATGATTTACAGATTTTAAGAGAACCTACAAATGCAGCTGCAGCACTATGTTTATCCTTCCTTCTTCTATTTTTAAGTATGACACACACTACCATCTGCTGGACAAAGTGCTGAACTAATCCAGTAACAAACAAGGGGTTTTTTTGTTGCAAGAACCCCTTCACTGTGTTTACCTGAGGCAGATGCAAAACAACCTGGGATGTGTGGAGACCATATAGTGCTGTAAATGACCCCTTCGTGGCCTTTAAAAGTGCATAATGACTTCCCCACAGCTGGATCCCACTGAATAAAGTAAAAAGAAAACTGTTGAGATACACATTCGGCAAGAAAGGAAAGGGTTTCATACATGAAAATGTTTTATAAAGACAGAAAAGACTAAATTAAGTTCTTTTTACCATGTATCATGAAAAGCATTTGTATACTTAAATGGATAGCAACTAAGGGATAAATCAACATCTCAGTTAAAACAGAATTTCAGCCTCAGTGCAAAAATAAAGAGGAAAAGTGAATCAGTGCGTTTCTTAACACAAAGAACTATCAGACCCAAAACAAATTACATTTTTCACCTTCTGCAGAAAACAACATACCAGCTTGGCTGTTTGATCCCATGAACCAGACACCACTAGCTGCTCGCCTCTAGTTTGGCTCCAGTCAACACTATATGCCTATAAATGATATAACAGCCTAGTTTAGAAAGTGTATTAGAATAAAAATTTGAGACTCTAGTTAGCCAAAGTTTCACAAAATAGACTTAGATTTGCAGATTGTATCATAATCAGCTAAAAAGCACGGCAACACTGCCAACAATGCCATTTACCTGAACAAAAATTAGATTTAATATCTCAGTCTGGCATTAAAGTTACATACAAGCTCAGAAAAGTATCACAAAAAGTAAAGAGGGGCCAAAATGCAGGGAAAAAAAGTAAAAAAGAAAAAAGGTAGTAAAAAAATTTGCATAGACACACCATCACCAGCAGCTTCTAGCACTGTAAGAAAGCCATAATTCAAACAGACTTCTTATTTTTGATCTAATTTTACTCAAATATTTTCAGTTTCTCATTTCTCGCAATGTAAATGCCACCTCTCTTCAGAGCTGACCATGGAGTTGACTTGGAGGTTTTAGCTGACTAACAATAGATGTTTTTTTATGGTATCTAATTCTCTTAAGAATTACATGCCATAAAATGCTACTGCTTTTCATCTTTCCAGGGTTTTATGACACTCTTCTTACCATTCACATCCTCAAACAAATAAAATATAATGAAAAATAAAATAAAATGAAAATTAAATAAAATTTAAATAGAATTTAAAACTCAACTTCCCTCATGACTAATTATTTTGGCTATTAAGAAATAGCTTTTCACTGTGTTGCTGAAATAAGCTCTTTCTTCTCTGAGAGTTTATTCTACCTTTGGTCCTCACAATGACAGAGGATACCTTAACTCCATTTTTCAGCCCTGCTGTCTCAGCAACAAAAATGCCCTCAAAGTAGTTCTTCAAATCTGAAAATCTCTAGAACATGTACAACTTCCATTTGCAAATGCACTGTACCTTTACCTACATGATAGAAGGTTCATTCTATTCTGTTGAGTTTTACCCCACACCAAAACGGCTCATTAAGCTGCAGTGGGACAGGAACCATTTCAGTGCTAAGGTGGATAAGTATTAGCGGAAACAGTTTCTTTGCTTCACTTCTTAACTCAATCAGACCTTCCATGACACTTCTCAGAAATGTGGCCACAACCCACCAAGGATTTGTACTCCAGCTGGGACAATCTAGTTGTGGCACAGCACGGGATCTAATCTGCAAGTCAGCATACTAGATGTTGTGTACTAGAAGCTGGACCAGAAAAAAGTCCAGCAGAAGTTGAAGTCCTTTATGGAAAGTGTCCTGCATGAGAAAGGAAATCAATGTATCAGCTAGCTACTTCTGAGCATTTTCCTTCCTAACAAATATTTCAGTCTATGCTAGATCCATCTTCAACTGTTTTTCATCTGTTTACTTATTTCCCCATAAGTGGAAGGCAACCAGAAAAGCACAGAACAACAAAGTGCATTATCTGCAACTTTCCATTTTTATTTTACAATGTCCTGCCTCCCATACACTGAAAGGCATATTGCTCTGGCACCATTCTATGCTAGCTCCCTTCCTTGAGGAGTTTATAATCCAAATGTACAAAGACACTCAGCCAGTACTTGAAAAAGGCCAAATAACAAACTGAGAGGTAACTGTTTTGTTTTTCCAAACCATGCCTTTACCTTCTGGGTTTTCTACTTCTGTCAGATAACTGCCAGCTCATGAAAACATCCTCCCTTTCAGCCTAATGACTCATAAGAACAGAGGAGACACAAAAATAGCTGCTCATATTTTAAGAATGGAAGACAACATGGTTCTCCAAAGTGGCTCCCAAACTCCTCACAAACATTAGCTTCTCTCCTTCCCCTGAATCTGTATGATGGCTCAACTGTGTTCAACTCCTAAGCTGATGCTGTTTGGAAAGACCCCTAAATGCATCACTACAGAGTATGCCTCTTTCACGCAACAGCCTCATGAAGTCAGCTCAGTGGAAGTGTCTCATGTTCATGTCCAAGATTTTCCAGAAAGAAGTAAGTCTCTAAGAAATACTCACCCATGTCACAAAATTAAACCTATTCCCACATATTTGGGATGTATCAGATCTACCGCACAGATAAGGTGAAGTGCACATATGGCTTACAGCTCACTTGCAAGCTATCAGCACACAGATCTGTGAAACACGTGTTGCGACACAGCTCTGTGTACATACAGCAGACGTGGTCAGGATTGGCCAGCACTCTGCAGCTGCACTGGAGGCAATGGGACATGGGCAAATTCTCCTTCAGGCAAGAATTAGAACTGACAACAGGCTCAGAAAAAACAAAAGCTATTTGCAATTTGGCATGTGACAGGTCCAGGTAATAGGAAGAGAATGAAAAGAAGGTGTGTAGGAGCAAGTAAGGTTCACTTTTATTCTTCTTTCCTTTTTCATGCTATAATCCAACATAAATTTACAGATTCTTCAATAGAAGCTGTGTTGAGCAACTGGGAAAGACTAATGAAACAGAATAAACCTTAGTTGTTAATATTTTAGTGCTTTATCTTCAATCATAAAATACATTAATACTAGTATGCCTCAACAGCAGCAAGAAATGCCTCAGGCAAGATGAAAAGATGATGAAAAGAAGATGTAAAGCATGAAAAATAGTCCAAAATAAATGATCAGGCTCATGTTACCAGGCAAATTTAATTCAAGCATTCTATGGTCTCACATCCCGTGCGACTTCATCAAAACCAAAGTAAATTAGACTAATTTATTCATGAGATCCAGCATTTGGTTAGTGCTGGAATAAAACTCATTGTCCTTTGATAATAAAGATGTGCTTTTAAATTAAGAATGCATATTCTTTTCAAGGAGGGACAATGACCTCATTTAGAAAACAAGAAACAGATCCCTATCAATCTTGCATTAGAAATATTTTGAAAAGTTGTCATTAGAAATGTCACACAGAGATTACGGATTAGGAAGGTAGTTGATATTTTAAAGGGCACTGTCTGCCAGTGTTTACTACAAACTATTAGGAATATTCCCTCTGACATGTATCCTCTTAATGCATGTTTATAAACATCAGTACAAACCTTTCATATTTCACAATAAATACTCAGCCCATGTGTCCTGTGTTGTTTTTCTAACTCATGGTTGAGTGCATCCACCTCCCCATGCTACCTGCTAAACTAAGACTTGGACACAGAAAGGTTTACTTCACAAACAACAGATGGTGTAGCAGAACCAAAATAAACTTATGGACAGAATTTCCATGAGAAAATGATAGAGACAAAAAAAAAAAAAAGGAAAAAAAGGTATTATGCTTTGCCTACATCATCCTGTAAATACCATCAGCCTTTAAACACGATCATAAAATCCTGATCACAAACTCATCTCTCAAAATTCTTTATTTACATAGAATATGTATTAAACCAAAGTAGGAAAGTTACAAAGAAATAAGGTACAGAAGATGGACTGTCATGTAACTGCAGTCACTCAGCTTTTAGCTTTGTGCTTCATATCTGAAAAAAATATTGAGGTCTTTGTGAATACAAAAATGTATTTCCTCCATCATTTTTTATTGACTACATATCCACTAGGTTATTTTATTCAGATTTATGTCTTTCAGAAAAAGGATTAATAATCCAGGATAAATCTGATGGCATCTAAGGTTCTGAGACTTGACAGAAATGAGTGGAGAGTTAGAAGGAAAGCACAAAAAATCAAAAGGGTAGAAAACTAACTTGGGGGAAGATAAATAGACTAAAGCATAGTCCTTAATAATATTCAAATACATTGATAAAGATGGATATAATGTTTTTCTCTACCCATACTGCAGTGCATAAAGAAACAAAGATTTTAAGAAAGTCAAATACAACAATATCAAATTAAGGCTAAAAATACATATGCAGTCCCAATATCTGACTGCTGTTATTTGACTAGGATCTCACAGATGCTTGGATGGAAAAGGATAAGCAGTTCCCAGGTGGAACAGAAGTTCTAAGGATCTGCAAAATGCATTATCAGTCACATTATCCTCAAAGATAACACTGCTATATATATCACTGTCTGATTTAGACCTATCCAAAAATGCTGTCTAAAAATCACAAAATAGCTGTAGTACTTTCATACAACACAATGATTACTTAGCCTATAAGAAATCACAAATGCTATTTCTGAATATATTAGATTTATGTAATTAAGCAATATGAACTACAGCACAAGAATGTACATACAAATATGTACAATAAGTAATTCAGTTTATATTCAAAATAATGTTAAGTTATAAATCCAAACCAAGGACCCAAACACAGATAAAAAGTAGACAACAAAATCCATTTTTTATTATAATTCCACAAATAATTCTTTTAATAATTGAAACATTAGATAATCTATTAAAGTTTTCAAGTTTGCCTGGTTTACCTCCTGAGTGTGCTCTTTATAGACTTGCAGTGGACCTTTGGTTTTAGCTGTATCCCAGATTTGCAGCGATCCATCTCCACTAGAAGTGATCAACACATGTTCATTGTTCTCACTCCAGGTCACATCAAACAGGCCATCATTCCAGTCAAAACTAAATCAGAACAATGAAGATATTTGTCCATGATAAAGCATAACATAAAATTCCAGAGGACCTACATGCAAGGAGAGTATTTCTTTAAATCACCCTCTTTACCACTCTAAACAGCATATTTATATATGTTTCCAGTAAATCTCTTTACCTTACTTGTTATAATGTCAACTTTTATAACTGTATGACAGAATAGGTTGATTAAGTTAAAGCATAAATGAACCAAGGACCTTTCCACACACAGAGAATGAAATCTGATTTCAGCCTTTAACTTGCCAGGCAAACAGAGAGGAGAGGCACAACATGTCTCAGCCTGATCTACAGTTTCTCCAGGATGTTGCTACAGAGGTAAGGGTTCTCTGTCTGTAACAACTGCTGCAAACAAAGAAATAAAACTCTGTTGGGAAAGCTGTATCCAATTCACAACACTATTAGGAAGCTGAGTCACAGCAAAAAACAACAGAAAGTGTGATGAACATATTAAAGATCTCTACGCTTCCTTCAGAGGCTTTCAACACACCAACAATTCATCATATGGGATCTGATACCATCTATTAGTTGCCCTGCAACAACAATCAATGACCATGCTGTTATCTAATGGCAAATATAATTTATTTACCCCCTTTTCACTGTAGGTTCAGCTAAGTTCAGGATAAACTTCATTGCACCCTGCAGTAATGATGAGGGAAAATCATAAACAGAAAATTTTGACAGAGAAAATGACACAGCTTATGGCTCAGGAAGTTACATGACTTTCCACCACAAAATAAGTGCAGTGACTGGAAACATTGAAATGAACAAGTCCTAAAACAGGGCACTTTGCAGAACTTATAAATCAGCTAAACAGCTGTGAAGACTGTTGCTTTATAATTATTGATTAAAACCAGTTTCTCTGAATATGATTTTAAGCATTTCTATCTCAGCCCTCTTAACTAAACAGCTGCTGCTTTAAAACTTTCTTAAAAAACAGTTTTAGGTCAATGATGGTATTAAACCCCCTCCTCCCTAACCTTTCTCCTCATCCCATCCAGAAAACAAATCAAAGTCCTCTCAAACCCTTAGAATACTGGATTTCCTAGGAAGGTCCTCCATGACTTCATGCAGCTTCCTGGTCTATTTTCAGTATAAGTCAATCATAACGGCATAAATATAGGTGGCAATGTGCTGTTCCTAAAAAAGCTAAAACTTTTCATTTCAAGCTAGGACAGAGAGGTTGCTTTTAATTCACACTGTCAGTTTTCTATAAAATGATTTAAGCTACAGGAGGGTGCAATCCAGAACACTTCCCATAACACAATCTATGCAATGTAAACTTATCGTTTGTATATAAATACAAAGGCACGTGTTCAGTAGACATTATAGCACAGATACTTTTTATAGCTATCAATAACCCAAACTTTTGGGGTCTTGTACTCACAGGTACATAAGTTTTTCTCTTGTAAAAATAAAACACAGACCTACATTACCTCCTGAGCAGAACAATCCCAGCTTCATTTTGTTCCAGCACTGCCAGAGTTCCACAACCTAAACGAGCAAAACAAAACAAACCATCACAACTAGTTCCTCCCTGCCAAAGAAAACTGCTGTGGTTCTGAGGCAGCTCCAGCATGAAAATACAAAGCCGTACAAACATCTCAACTTTAAGAGGCCAAACAATCAGTTGCATAAACAAACATCTTGCTGCCTTATGTTCTCTAAACCAGTAATTAATTTATATTGGATTTGTTTTGGATTTTTTTTTTTTTTGGCTTTTCAGTCCAGTATACTTGTAGGGAAGGTTAGAAAAGAAACAACTCACTTATGAAGCATAGAATTGCATTTTCCCCATGAGCCTCATGTTACAGATAAAACAGCACAAGGTTCCTTCTTATCTTTTTGATAATAACACTTTTTTTTCCCCCCCCCCCACGTCTAGTATACAAGCACAGTCCACCAGAACTGAAATAAACTGAGAAAACACCACACAGGTACTGCTTTCCCCCATGACTGGCATATTATCAAAGTAATTCCACAATTAGAAACTTTATTTAAAGCGAATGCTTTGAGGAGCATTGGTAAAGGTGCCAGCGCTGAGAAAAGCTCAGCTTTGCCTCTTCAGCAGGACGGTGGGGAGGCCAAGGCCTGTCCAAACACCCCGTGACTGAGACAAGAACAGTTCGAATTGTAAGGAGAAAATATTTTCAGACATATTATCCATGTCGCATGTGTCTCTGCTACTAAATCTATCCTCGAGCTTATAAAATCAGGACTCCCCTGAGAGGGTCTTGTGAAAAGCACCGCCAAACCGGCGGGTTTGCCTTTTCCCAACCGCTGGGCTGCTTGGGGATCTCAGAGGCGAGCACCAGGCTGCGGCCCGCGCCGGTGCGAACCCCAGCCCGGCCGCAGCAAAAACGCCTTGTACCAGAGCGGAACTAAAGCGACGGAGAAGGGAAATCCCAAAGCGCTTTCACAGACACCGGCTGTCGTTTCGCACACCCAGATTCCAAGACACGAACGAGCCGCTGGAAGGAGCCGCCGCCGGGACCGCACGTTGTTACCTCCCCCCGCCGCGGAGACCCCGCCCGCACCTACGATGCCGTAGTACTGCGCGGCGGCACAGGCCACACGCCCTGGCCAGTAGGGCGAGAACTCCGCCGCGTAGCCGTGCAGCCCGGGCAGCCGCAGGACACCGCAGCCCGCCGTGCCCATGGCCCCGGCCGAGGCGCGGAGCAGGCGCCGCGCTCACGGCAGCGCCGGAAGCGCTCCCCACTCCGGGCGGTGCTGAAGCTACGGCGCCGCCGCCGCCATCTTTGGCGATGGCAGAGGGTGGCCCGGCACGGCGTCAGTGTAGTAGGCCGAGCCGTCCCCTGGGACCGGCACAGGCGGGTTCAGCCGGAGAGGGCACTGTGGCTGCCGCCGCCGCTGCCTCCGAGGCGTCCCTGGGCTCCAGGGAAACGGGTGCGGGCTCTGGGGTGCGCGTCCCGTGCTGAGCCACGCTGCAGAGGTGATAGCTCCGTGGTTTATTCCTCCAGTGCGGCCTTGTTCTCTCACCTCGGCAGAGGAAAGCTGTAAGCCTAGTGAGAAATTTAACCCATGTTACTGTTAGGTTTTCATACATACCCCCGTGCAATTTGTAATTAAAGGCTATATGGCCCAGACCAGGCCTCCCGCTGCTCTTGCACTTTTTCTCGTGATAAGCTATCCTGCAAAATCAGCTTTTGGTGAGAGGGAGATCACTTCCAAACTTCAAAGACAGTCTTTTGTTTTATGTGCCATGTAAGTCATACGAGCTCCTGTGCATCAGCTTGGAAGCGTGAGATGTTTCAACCAGTATAAGGACGTTTGTTATGTGTCATTTTTCCTTTTAAAAAGCCCTTGTAAGAGATCTCATTCTCTTCATTTCTTCACTAGATCTGCATATTTTATCATTCTTGTGATGCAATTATGCTTTATGGAAGTCCTTTTATGAGCAAACTCAAGTTTTCTTACACCCATGACAACTTCGGTTTAAAACGGTGGGAATTTTGCCTTTGAAAAGAGGGGGGAGGGCAGCAGTTCAGGCTTAGAAAAATATTTTGGTACAGCAGCAACTGCAGCTTTTGTTATATTCTATCCTCTGCATGACATACAGGACTAAAATACAGGCACAGAGATAATTCCTGTTGGACACAGACTACCCTAATTAGTTCTAATGACCCATCTATGTGTGTGGAGATAAAAATACGGAAGTTATTTTGCACATTAGGAGAGTACAGCAAAGGCGAATTACATTATTTAATTAAGGTTACATCATGGAGCTTGGAGGACAGTTAGGAACTCCTGCTCTTCAGTCATATATTCAAAAATAAACCTTGTCGACAAAATTACATAAAGCCACACAAATGTCTTAATTGCTTAAACTGGCACTCGAATGCAGATCACTGAATTAAGCAGTTCTATTAATTCTTTAATCTCATAGTAAAAATGAAAACAAATAGGTTTATCAGGCAGCTTCCAGAATTTTAGAATGAAATCAATCCAAATTCAGTGCAAGTGAAGCTCAAGTTAATGTATCCTTCGCATTTATCACAGCAGCTCCTAAAGCATCACAAACTGGCAATTCATAGGCTTTATTTATTGGCAGACTATACAAAATAAGATTTTTTTAACCCTGGGGCAATTCCTGAATTGGCCGCTCCAGGCCAAATTTCACCAATTTTAGACTCTGTGAAATCAATGTATCTTTTCAAAATGCCAGTTACAAGACAATTTTCTCAGCAAGTGTTTTTCAAGTAATTGCCCTTTATGACTGAGATGTCAATAACAGCATTTGTAAAGATACGCAGCCACTGCAGTGCTGCAGCAAGTAAATCTGGGCACAGTCCTTTGCGAGGTGTTGTTTTGGAGTCAAGCGCTCGGTGGTATAAAGTCCAGTTACTCTACAGACAATTTATCACTGATATATCTGAGTATTGGAAAGGTTTCATCAAGTGCGTTTTCAAATCCAGTTGATCTTTTGTAATAAGTGAAATTCCACAGAGAGGTTAAGCAAACAGGAAGCAGTTCTTATCAGTGGCCCAGCTTTGTTTTAAAGACAGACTAGAAGAATTTTCACAGGCATAAAGATCAAGTGGAGAAAAGGTTACAAGGAAGTCCTGTGAGAAGAACTAATTCACAAAACATTTTGTATGTGTGTGTGTGCGTGTTCCACAGAAAAGCTTGTGCATCCCGGTTTTGAAGATCCTCAGAAGCAGGAAGCAAAATTAAGCAAGTGTAACAATTTGCACAGATTTCAAGGAGGAATAACAACTGAAATAATAAAAGCTATTTTACAAGCAAAGAGAGAAGGATCCCCAAACTACTCAACGGGACAGTAGTTCCTCCTCAGCCCCTTGGCAGCTGAGTAAATACAAGAACCATGAAAGGCCACCAATTGCAGCAGCATTTTAATTTCAGTTACTGAAACCAAAGGGACTCTTCGAAACCGAGGGCCAGCTCTTTCCACCGACTCACACCAACCAGACGTATCCTGCTTGCATCGGTAGATGGCAGACACGTTCTACGTGAAAACTGAAGGCCCTCAATTCTAGGAAAAAAATACCCCAACTACACTGAAATTATTTTTTTTTTCCTAACCCAACATCACTTCAATGATTCGAAAACGTGATAGTTGCGTAGTGTGTAACTTTTAGACTGTATTTATGCTGCAGTCACTTGAGCTTACCTCACGATCACAGCATTAGAACAAGTAGTTGAGATGCTTACAGCACTATCTCTGCATCCTGTTTACCTTTGCAGTACACTGAGCTCTGTTCTGTTACAAACACGTGTACGTCATAGAATCACAGAATATTCATGGTTGGAAAGGACCTCCTCGATCACCAAGTCCAACCATACCCATAACAAAAAACACCTAAAAACCCCCGTTACCTGAATTCCCCAGCTTGCTGGCTGACAGCTAGCTTAGCTGCAAGGTGAGCTGGTAACCATCTCTGCTGCATACACAAATCCTTACAAACCCCTCACTGGTCAGTAGAAACCCTAACTGGGAAGAAGTTACAAAAACAGCTTTTCTACCAAAAAAAAGCAGATTGCAAGCCATTCCCTCACGTGCGAGGACAGGTAGCTTACAACACTGAAAATACCTGGGGACGGCAGTAAACTTTTCTCTCTTTTAGTTAGAGATGTTTCCAGCTGAAATTCCCATACAGCCATAAAACTGTGAGTTGAAGCTTTAAGAAAAGCATTTAGTGTCCCAGGGTTCCTTGATAAGATCGCAGCACTGGCAATAGTGAAAACAGAAAGTAACAAAGGGGGTTCCAGGAATGAATGCAAAGGGAAAAGGCTCCCCTCATACAGGGAAGGTGAGGGTTGTGGAAGTTGGAAAGAAGAGGCAGTTAGCATAGAGGCTTTTCTGGAAGCTTAAAAGAACAAACGAAGCAAGAGGAGGGAAAGATGCTGGAACAGAAGAGGATTTAGATGAGGACATTTAGAAAGAAATGCAGGAGTTGTGTGGAAAAAGGGTATGAAGCAAGAACAGCACATTCTTCACCATGCTCACAAGTGGCTTCATTCAAGTGACATTCTTCACCATGCTCATGCAAAGGCTTCAAGTCTGATGAACTATCCATCCCCAACAACATATCCACATTGTTCCATTAGTTTTAGCTGACTGCCATTTCTGTGTACCATGCCATTATTTGGTAAATGGATCCTCATGTTATTATTGTTCCATGATCAACCCAGTGGCCACCAGTCTCTATTTCTCTGCTCCTTTATACTTAAATATTGCTTTAAATCAGTTCAGTGTAATCATAGATTTACCTCTTCTTAAAGACTGGTAGATGACTCCCTCATAACAAAATGTTGCCCTCTTTCTATTGCACATAAAGGCTACTTCTGATTTTCTACAGCAATACACTTAGTCTAACTTTTTAGGATAGTTTTTAGAAACGAGTTTGTTGTTTTGTTTTTTTTTTCTTTCAAAAAACTTCAGTCTAATTGTGTCTACTGCTTGTGAACCTTCTGGTCTAAAGCTTACAGCATTAATTATTAATTATTGCATTAGTTTATGTACTTTCAATATCTCATTTGGATTTTTGTATCTGCAAGTTTCTTTACATTTTTTTTTTACTCCCATAATTGAAGCACACTGGACTTTACTCCTGCAAACTACTTTGTCCTGCTTATCAGTGAAGAGTTTACAGTACATCTCCAATCTCGCATTCCTACATATTATCCTGTAGTTAAATAAGAGTGCCTTAAAGTATGGATGAAATTAGCATCCCTTTTAAACCCAGTATCTGTTATGATGCATTTTAGTCCATTCTATCAATTCCATTAACAGTACCATAAATAAAATTCAAAATTCAGGTTAGTGTAGGACCACTTTTCTCCCTCTACTGGACACTGATGGCCATAGTACGGGAAAAATATAATTTGAGCAGAGTTATGTTAAATGCACATATATTTTAGATTTCATCTTTGTAAATTGGGATACACTGGAGCTACCTTTTTTGGTCACAGATTTTGTTTACGCTCATTTGAGTAACTAGACCAAGCTTGTGGCATCTGTCATAGGCTGTTTGTCACTCATCAAAAATACATTTATATTTGCAACTAATAAAGTTGGCAAATTCTTGGATGTTTAAATTACAATCATGATTAAGCTAATGATACATAGCTGTAGAAACATATAATGAAGAGAGGGTTGTTATTTCAACAACTATAAAGCTAACTGCTTGTTACAAGTTTTTGTCATCAGAAAAAACAGAGATGGAACAGGCTGATGCTGAATCGTGACTATATGCAAACAATCTGGTGCTAAAGATGTTAATTTACAGCACTTGAGAAACTAGTGAACAAGGTTAGTGTCCTTCTGATAACAAATGTGGTATTATTTTTATTTAAAAAAAAAAAAAAATCCTTGGAATTATTGTCTCCTAATCAAACATTAAAACTGAAGAGCTCCAAAATGTTTGACCACTCACTTCAGAGAGTTAACAGATTAAAAGAGATGTTTTCACTTTATAAAAAAAACATGAGTGATTTGTGTTTGCTATTCCACATTCAACAGCATTTTGATTTATTTTTTTCACAGTTTAGGGCCCAACCTCAGTCCCAGCCTTATCAACAGAAAAACTAACTTGAGTTTGGAATAGCCACAGTACTAGTAATGCTGCAAGCCACACAAGTCAGTAATGCTAAGTGGAATAGCATGCTGCTTCCGTCTCCTTCCAGTCTGAGACTTCCTTCAGCATCTGACAAACACGGGCTGTTCTCGAGAACAACAGAGACATATTGTTCTTGCTTCCTGTAAGGTGATGTAACTGCAATGCTGAATGGATTATCACGGATTCTGCATTTTGTGGAAAATGACATTATTTAGAAAAACACTGATTGCCATTCAGACTGTAGCAAGAAACAATAACCCACTGTATCTGGAAGATTAGCAAATATTAACCTTTCCCTATAAATTAGTCTTTAGTTTGCTCGTCATCTTCCCACCCCATTTACCCATTTCTTATCAGCAGAAGCAAATGCCAGGCATATCTCGTCGAAAAAGGGGACTGCTCAACACAAAAGCAAACAGAGCTACTGAAGGTACTGCAGTGACTAATTTTTCTAATTACTCCAGAATTGATCCTCTGTCTACAGAAGTAATGAAATACAATGATACAGGAGCAGGCTTTGTGCCAACAAGTTGATTAGTCTTAATGAGATTAATTTTAACAGGATGGACCTGGTGATATGATATATAAACATGATTATAAATACGTAAAGTGCTGGTTTCTCTTCTTTTCTCCTGTACCTATTCAACAGTAACCTCTAATAAATTGGATAAATTATCCAATTTCACAGTATTTCTGCTCAAGAACAGACCGGAGAAGTCTTAGCATAATTTCCTTTTCAAATGCAGTTTGATTTCTTCGGAGATTCACTCTTGGCCTGCAAATAATCTGAAAGTTCAGGGTGTTCTCCCTTTATATTATGCATTATTTCAAATATCAAAGGTTCATCTTGGGTGTGCTCACACAGCAGGTGCAGGGCAACCAGGGGATCAGGCCCAGCCAACATGGGTTCATGAAGGGCAGGTCCTGTTTGATCAACCTGACTCTCCTTCTATGCCAGGTGACCCACCTAGTGGATGGGGGGTAAGCTGTGGATGTTGAATACCTGGACTTTACTAAAG
>JANIJG010012059.1:0-17319 GCA_024611175.1 Megaceryle torquata | reverse complement strand
GAAGAGAAGAGAAGAGAAGAGAAGAGAAGAGAAGAGAAGAGAAGAGAAGAGAAGAGAAGAGAAGAGAAGAGAAGGAGTTGGAAAGGACCTCAAGGATCATCTGGTCCGCTCCCTGTTTGGCTGGATTTTAAAAATGTCCAATATTTTGCAATTCACTACTTCCCTGGGGAGATGTTTCATTCCAATGGCCAATTGTTTCTCATTGTGAAAACTTTTCACTTTTTTCCTCTCCTCCTCTTTCAGTAGGGTGTCCTTTCATATCTCACAAAACTACATACAACCAAATTCAGTTGTAGGCCTAATAGAAAAAATGTCTTTACATGAGTAAGCAATAATGGGGTCTAGAAGACAAAGTATTCACGACTCTAATTAAGTAAAAATTCTTTTAGCTATTGAAGGCAAAAAGGTACTGAAAAAGTCATAGCTTTGCCTGACAAGAAATCCAAGGAGGAAGAATGGAAAAAGAAATTAAGAAAATAAAAGAAGGTGGGAAAGAGAGAAAGGAAAAACTGGAAAGTCATACTAACAGGGTAAGAATTTTTGTATGGAGCCAGAACAAAGACCTTTCAGCTTTCTGGTAGGTATCTAGCTGCAGTCAATAGTGGGTGCTAGCAGAGAACAGTAAAACACACGCTGATACCACTCTCAGACAAAAAAAAAAAAAAAAAAGAGAGTCTGAGAGAAGCAGGGCCACCCCAGTCTCATACATCTGGTGACTAACAAGGCAAAGTCCTTCCCAGAAAAAAAAAAAAAAAAAATCAATGGAGACTTTTTTTGACCTACGTGTTCTGACTTTGTTGTCCCCAACAGATTTTTTGTCCGTGACTGTTCAATCACTTATGAAACCCATGCAGACCCTTGTATTCACAACACCCTGTGGCAGGGGGTTGGATAGCTTAACCACAAGGACTGATTTATTTTCTGTTTTGTTTGGTTTGGTTTTGTTTTTTTTTTTTTAGTTTGTTTGTTTGTTTTTAATCCACCACCTGCTTGTTTCATTCAAATTTTCATATTTGCACTACTCATATGGGAAAAGTCTGTGAGTACCAGTGAACCTTTTACCCTCCATTACCTTCCTTACTAAAGGTTGTAGCAACCTGTGTCATATTTCTCCCTAGTGACTCCATTTCCAGCCTGAAGACTCCTACCATACCCAGCCACTCGAGACCCTGGCTGCCTCTGTCTGTACCTCATCCCCTCCCACCATGTCTGGTTTGAGATGGGGGACCAGCATTGCTCTCAGTAATCAAATTCTGTCTGTACCATCAAATTAAACTAGGACAATAATGATGTTTTCTGGTTTGTTCTCTACTTCTCCCAAAATAATTTCTAATACTTGTTTTTCGTCGTTTTATCTGCTACTGATACATAAGCCAACTGTTCAGCATCATGCCAGTGCTTCATTTCTGAATGGTAATAGACAGCTGAGAGACCCGTATTTTCTAAGTGAAGTTGAGATCTTTCTCTGTGTTATTTCTATCTACAAGTTTTTAGAGACTCTACATCAAAATCAGATCATAAATGGAATTTTTATTCTATTACCTTCTCTGTAAACATCTCACCCTACTGAACTTATTCTAGGGTGGGTGTAATTATTGTATCTATTATATCATGACCTGCTGGTGATGCAAAATGGCTACAGAGATCTAGCAGCAAATTTCCCAATGGAAATACAGTTTTTGTTAACAAGAGTCCTTTAGCTTGTGTAGATTACACTCATTCCCATCCAGCCCCCCCAAAGTAAATGAAATGAGTAAAAGCATATTTGTGTCCATGACAATTTTTATAACTACATTAGCACTGAAATTTTAGCAAGAATAGAAATTTTGGGAATAAAGACAACAATCCCAAATTACATTGAGAGATGGACAAATTTTTCAACTGTAAAATTAGTCCCTACTATCAGATGTGCAGCCTGACAATAGGGGTGAAGATAGTCCAATAACCTGGTTTTCATATTTTGTACACTACTATGAGAAAATAAGGATCTGTATCTTTCCACATGCACAATAAAACTTGCTGTAGGTGGTATGAGATGTCAGCACATCCCATTTTTGGTTTACTGTGGAAAGTCCATCCAAGGATGTAATCCACTGAGAGAGCAGGAAGGATATTAATTACTGTCCAGTGCTTAAAGAAAGGGACTGTTGTGCTCGTCCTTTTGGAGTATATAATGTAGACAAAATGTTATGTTATTGTGATGACTTCATCACTGCTATTCTGTATTTTCATTAAAACAAGGAGTCTAGGTGTTCTTATAGCAGAATCTATCTACCACTTTCACAGGAAAATTTCTCAGCTCCAACTCCAGAAATATTTTGTACTTTCATTCGTCGTGTTTTCAACCAATTATTCTGTTTAGTTGTTATGACTGCAGTCAATACTGATGAGTTTCAAGGGCCTAACAAATCATTCGACAATATGAATTTAAAAGTAGCCTTTCATCATCCTAGAGTTTTTCTTCTTCAGCATAAATATTCCATTTCTTATTTTCTGATTTTCTTCAATTTATCACATCCATATATATCCATTTCATGAAGGCTCAAGGCTGGAGGACATGCATCTGCAGGGGGGCAGTACATTTCCACATGCCAGGATATGCTGTTTCACATGTATTGAGTCCTGCTTGTCATATCAAAAGAGGGGGAAAGGACTGTGGGGTAGGGGCAGCTGGAAAGGAGACAGCAGGTCTTTCCTGAGCTTGGCCTCCCCCAAGGGCTGCATAAGGACCTCACAGAGATGTGTGTGTATATATGTGCATACAATGGATAAACCCATGCATATGTATGTAGATTTATCTGCGTGTGCACAAGTGTGTATGCACACACAGTTACATATCTATGTATGTTCAGTGGATTTGTGTATATCTATTTTGTATATACATCTGTATGCATGTATGTCTATGCTGGTATTGCTGTGGGCATGAAACCCTCAGTTAATTATCCCTCAGGAGGAATTTCCAGCCCAGAAACCCAGTCTCTCCCTGGCTGGAGCAGAGCACCGTGCTGGGTGCCCCCTCCCCTGCTGCCGAGGAAGCATTTTCGGGGGCTGAGGCCGAGCTCAGCATCTCACCCGGACCTGCCAGCTACTGCAGGGGGAAATGAGAAGGACCCCAACCCGAGCACAGCTTCTTCCGACCCTGTTCGTGCCGGCTGTTCAGGCAGACACACAGGTACAGGCAGACACACAGATACAGGTGGGTCCCACAGACACTCCCACAGACAGCCCTCAGATGGAAACACTCCCACCTAGGAGGGCAGGGAAGGCGAAGGGAAAGGAGAGAAAGCCTTTTCTCTGCTTTTCTTTGTCTGTCGTTGGGAGACACTTCAAAAGCGAAGTATTAAGAGCCTTCTAAGGTGCTTCGGTGCAGAGAGAATAAATTCACGTCACGATAAAATAAACAGACGACGACCTCTGGGCTTTACCCACGATACGAATAAACATTGACCGTTAGCCCCTGTATCCACGCGAATAAATAACACTAGGGGACAGTCCTCAGTAGAGCGGAGGGGGTTGCCTTTGTCTCTCCCCTTCCCGGCCGTGGCGGGCCGCTGCCGCCGGGCGCTGCGAGAACCCGCCGCGCTCCCCGCGCAGCCCAAGGCAGCGAACAAAGGAAAATCCCGTCACCGTCCCGCTGCGGATGGAGAAGGCGCCCGGCATCCCCGCCTGGTCAGAGCAGGCTCCCCTGAAGGGGAGACTAAATAATTGATCACAATCGATTGCCGGGATGCATTGGGAAGGAAAAGCAGGCGCATCCCTTGTATGCAGCCTGCTCCTTCCCCCATTTGCGCTGTAATCCTATTCCACCATGTGCAGACAGATACGGGGACGTAACTCAGCCTTCAGGCTTGGGCGGGGTTCTTGCCGTTTAATCTTTTCTTTTCTCTTCCCTTCGCTGCTTTCCTCCCTCCCCCCGCTTTCCGTCTCCCTGGCCCAGTGAGGTCAGCTCATGAATATTGCCTCATTTTCCTGAGAGGCTCTGGCAGCGCCGGGTACCTCGTGTGCGGTTGCCCGTCTCTGTGCATGAATTTCGCCATCCCGGCAGCAGAAAAAGTGGTGGTGAGTAATGCGGTTGCTTTAGATCGAAGCCTTTTTTTTTTTTTTTTTACTCCGAAAAGGGAATGTTACTTGGGATTCAGGTATAAAGAGAGACCAGCGAAAATCCTCCCGCGCCTTTAAAGCCCGGACAAAAGGCAGAAGCGCTCGCAAACCTTAAGCCGCGTTTGCCAATCGGGATCTCGGAGAAGGAGAGGCGGGAGCCCGGAGAGGGGCAGGGGAGCCGGGGTGAGGGGTAAGCTCTGCCTGAAGCACCGGTCGGGGAGATCCCCACGCCGGCGGGTGGAGCCACTGGACTTTCCCATTTTGTTACAGGCGTTTTATTTACGATTTTTTTTCGCTCGGGCAGCTGTTCCCGACGGGAAAACCTGCGGAGACGCCACGTCCGGGTGCCACGTGGGTTTGCCCCTTGAGGAGGAGGTTGTGAGGCAGTTTTGAGGACAGAGATTTCTGACTCGGGGTCAAACGGGGCTTTCGTTGTGCCAATTAAAAGAAAAAGAAAGAAAGAAAAAAAAAAAAAAAGGAGAAAATAGAGGAAAACAATTAAAAAACCCAGCCAACTGAACCGTAGGCGGTAGCCGGTCCTGGAATTGGGGCATGCACGGTGCGGGTTATGCTCCCGGCAGAGCCTCATGACTTTGCTGCAGTGAAACTTCCCGAAAGGATCCAGGTATAAGGTTCCCGATTGTTATTTTTAACTTCATTTTGAACAGTAGGTAAAAGACGGAGTCATGAGTAAGAAGATCTAAGCAGGGTCCTGGCTTTTTGCAGTTTCTTGAGGTTAGGATCGCAAGAGAGATGTTTTGTACCTGTATAGCTCTAAACAACAGCAGTGTGGGAATTCTATTTGTGATGGTTGATAGAGATGCAAAGCAAATCTTTTGTAAAGTGTTGTGATAGAAATTTAAGTTTTGATAGGTTTACGCTCCCATGCTCCCTTTTTACTAATTAATGCCTGGGAAGTTTCTGCCAAATTGTGTTCTTTTGAGCATTAATTTCCAGTATATTGCTTAAAATTAAGCTGATATGACAGTGCATTTGAGAGGAAACCCCGTGCTTCTTCCAGTGAGAGCGAACAGAGTCTTATTGTCTAATACGTTCCAGGGAGTAAACCAATTGTCAGGGTACAATATAATGCCTACATTGATTTTGCCCAGTCGTATTTCTTTCTTTATTCCCTGTGCTAGTAGGGAATGATTAAGCCGTGTTCTAGGAGCGAATCCTTAGACCGTGTTCGTAATGCTGTCGTTTCTACTTTTGCCCACGTTTTCCCTCTTTAAGGACGGTTGAATAAAGGCTATGGGAAAATAGTTTGTGGATCATAGCCATTGTTTTCAGAATATATTAAGGAACATTAGCAGCATGGTATGGTTTTTAACAGCTCCTTTTAGCAATCTGTTGTGGCCATGAAAACTCGTTTTGTCACTATGGGGGGAAAATGGCCATGTGAGCAACCTGGAGCAAATACCACGTAACATCTCATACTGGGTGAGGGTGTTTCTTGCTTTCTCTGTTTTGAACATCTGCTGAAGTGATTGTGCCTCATTCTGATGCCAGCATAACCAGTTACAAACCCGAATCAGTCTGAAGTCCTGACAATAGCTCTGGAAAACAAACTGGGACAAATCTGGGTTTAGAAGCTGATTGAAGGGGCCCTTTCCTTTATAGCCCTCGATCCCCGAGTTTTGGAGGCTTAATCTTTTCCTGAAAGAGGCTCTGTCAGAGCTGAAGAGCAATCTGTTGTTGCTTCCACGTGTGCAGCCCTTTGTACAGCAGCCTTTCCGCACTCGGCTGTGACAGACACCTGGAAGAGGCCTTTGAGGAGGCAGACAGGTGCAGTACAACCCAGAGTGGTGCTCGGCTTGTCAGCTAGTACAAGAGAGAGGAAATGTGTCTAGGTAGAAATTTAACTGTGATGTGCCAGCCCGTAGGCGGGAAAGGTTGGGCATCGGGGGGGACATCGCCCTGAGTGGAGTGGAAATTGATCTCAGCCTTGGCCGTGCAGTGGGGACTCCCTCCCGAAAGCCGTTCTGGACTGACGCTGGGCTTCCGCCCGGGCCGACTTGTTCCCTGCCGCCGCTCTGCCCGTAGGTGCCCGCATGACGCGGGGCAGGGCTCAGGAGCAGTGGCTAGGAGCGGGCACTGTGGCCGCCGGCGTTGCCAAGAAAGCCCGTCTCCCCGCCGCCCCCGGGCTCCCCTTCCCGACCCGACCCCACCCCGACCGTTTTCTCCGCTTCTCCTCCCCCAGCTCTCGGGGCGGCGAAGGAGGCGGAGGACGCCGCCGGTGATGGACGTGTCTCCGAGATAGCCGCCGCCATGAGCCAGCCGCCTGCAGGGGGCGCCGCCGCAGAGCCTCGCCTCCATCCCGAGGGCAGCAGCGGCAGGAAGCAACAACGAGCCTCCTCCCCGGCCAGGGCCCGCGACAACCCCCCGCGCCCGCCGCCCGCCGCCACCGCCGTCTCCCGCGTCCCGGCCGCTGCCGTGAAGGCCGCCTCGGCGCGGCCGCCGCCCGGCCAGGCCCCCAGAGCCTCCCGCGGCCGCGCCGCCGAGAAGCCGCCGCGCGGCGCGGGGCCTCCGGGAGCTGTCCAACCCGGCGCCGGTGCTGAACCACCTCCCGCCGCCACCGGCGGGAAAGCCGCCTCCGAGGAGCCGCCTCAGCCGCGCTCCGCCGAGCCCGCCGCGCCGCGGGCCGCCGAGGAGGCGCCCCCTGCAGGAGGCGGCGGCGGCGGGGGGGAGCGGGAGGGGGCGGTGGCGCCGCCGCCCAAGAGCTGGCGGGGGAAAGCGGGGCGGTCTCCGCTGAAGGGCGCGGGGGAGGCGGCCCCGGCGCCTCCATCTTCCTCGGGTGCGGGGAAGGTCCGCGGGGCGGCGGGCGGCGGCGGCGGGTACTGGAAGGAGGGATGCCTGCAAAGTGAGCTTATCCAGTTCCACCTCAGGAAGGGGCTGGCGGCGGCCGCCCAGATGCAAACCAAGGGCAGCAACCACAGCAGCAGCGGCAGCGCTTCCTCCGCCTCCTCCTCCTCCGCGGCCGCCGCCCCGGCCGAGCCTCCCCCGGCCGCCTCCGCCTCCTCGCCCTCTGCCATGGCGGCGGCCGGGGCGGAGGGGCTGCGGCAGGACGAGGCGAGCGGCGAAGCCAGGAGCGGCACCCCCGAGGGCGCTCTGAGCCCGCAACTGCAGGAGGAGATGCAGGAAGAGATGGAGAAGCTGCGGGAGGAGAACGAGAGCCTCAAGGTGAGGGGCCAGGGCGGCGGTGGCAGCGGGAGGGGGTGGCGTAGAAGACAGGGTTGTGTGGCCTCCCCTCCTTCCCCCTTCGGGGGTGGTGGCTTCCCCGCCTTCCTCTCCTCCGGCACTAGCGCTGGAGGTAGAGTTAAGATGGCCCTGCAGTGGGGAATGCGGGCAGTGGCACTTCTCTGCTTCGTTGCAGAGTTTTTAATGAGCTGGGTTGTATTTAGCTGGTGTCCCTGCAGGGAGGAGCTCCATTTTGCCTGCCTTCCCCTATACATGCTGGTATTTATTTTGACCCACCTGTTGCATCCCTGTCCCCTTCTCACCCTGGTGGCAGAACGAGATAGATGAGCTGAGGACAGAGATGGACGAGATGAGGGACAGTTTCTTTGAGGAGGATGCTTGTCAGCTTCAAGAAATGCGCCACGAACTGGAGCGAGCCAACAAGAACTGCCGGATCCTTCAGTACCGGCTGCGCAAGGCCGAGCGCAAGAGGCTCCGCTATGCCCAGACCGGTGAAATCGACGGCGAGCTCTTGCGCAGCATGGAGCAGGACCTCAAGGTACGAATGTGAGCAGATGTCAAGGGAAGGGAGTGCCTTGGATGGAGACACGACCATGTGCTTGATCCTCATGACTCAGGAATTTCCATCTGGTTTTGTCATACACTGTACACCTGATGCAGCTTATAGGATAGCAATGTCCAAGTGTACCAGGGTAGTAGAAGCCCTCCAGTACATAGGTAGGATATTTTCAGCTTTAGCTGAAGCGGGTTTTTTTTTTGTAAAGTGACTTAAATACAAATTTGTATCTAGAGGTTTTGGATCTTTTATGATGAACACAAAACATACCCTACCACGGCAAAATTAAACCAACCTCACCAAATGGTCCCGTTGACTTTGAGGGGATTATGGTACTCTTTAGTAAAGATTTCAGAGGACTGGCAGATTGAATACTTGCAGAGTCACAACATGAAATTCTGAGTCGGTGTCAGTGGAAAAACTGCTGTTTTCAGCAGTGAAGGCAGGGTATTCCATATCCACCTGAAACCATAGGCACAACGCATCAAATTTTAATGCGTAATCAACTGTATTTTGTCTTTATCATCTGAATGAACCACAGCCCGTTGTTGAGGAAAAGTTTCAGCCGTTTAAAGCCGTTTAAACATTGTTGGTAAAATGTCCATCATTGCCATTCTAGATTGGTCCAATTACAGAAAGAAATCCACATTTTCTTGTGCTAGTCGTAAGTTGTTTAATTTCTGCTTCTGTACCCTAGACTTTGTTAAGGCTCCTACTGAATCAGGGCTCCTAAACTTTTTTCAGTTGACTGATCTCCTGCCATTTCTCATGGAAGTATAGAAAATACTGTATAGAAAATATCAGCTTATTGACCATGCTTCTGCCTAGGACTCTAGTTACCTATAGCTCATTGGATTCTGTGGACTGTGGTTGAAAATGCTAATTTAATACATGATCGGGAACAAGGTCATTTTGAAACTTCTTGCTGATAAGTATAATGGATTGAGAGTCTGTTACTCCCAGTCCCAGTTTACAGACTTGGATCATCTTTTCTGAAAGTTTGCCAGCTTGTCATAATCTTTATTAAAATGCAGAAACCAGTCCAAGACACGTTCTAGTAATTTTCTCACTAATACCATCTAAAATGCTAACATACTTCTCCCTTTTTTTTTATGATATTCCCTTTCTCTTTATATTCAAACCCCACACATTTGCTGGTGTGGCCATGACAGTTCTTTAAGTACAGCTGCCCATGTGGCTCTTGACAAAAGAAGCAAACCAGCTCCTTCATCAGGGGAATCTCTCATCCAAACGAGGGATACTTTGAACACTTGGAGTGATGTTTAGGTGAACAGTTGAGACGTGCACCTTTGCAGGTAGAATTTGAATATGAGCTTTTCATGCCCCAGGTGAATACTGTGATTCTAGCTTATAGAGTTGATTTCTTTGTTGCCTCAATATTACTTTTTTATCAGCAAGTCACACCCAGGGCCTGGGTAGGGAATGGTGAGGACATCTCTGGTGAGGTGCTTGCCTGGGATACAGGAGATGGCAGCTAAGGCCTTAGGTTGAGCAGGACAAAGGCTCACTTTAATTAGCATTTCTCCCATGTCTTTCCCAATAACCATACAACTGACTCTTTGGAAAGGGAATAGTGTTTTTGCAGAGCATTCCTATAGGTCATGAATGTGTTCCATTTTTGAGTAGGGATGAATATCTAATGCCAAATTTCTGCCTAACTGTATTCTAGGTGCTGGCGAACTATAATTGTAACTCGTGCAGTTTTCTGTAGTGTTCCCAAGCCCTCTTCTGCAGAATTTCTATCCAAAATGATGTTGTTCATTTTGCATGGGTAATATATTATGGGACTTAATCCTTCAGAGATATAGTCTTGCATTTAGGTGTATTAAAATGCATCTTGCATAAGTGAGCCTCATTTCCCATGTGATCTGGAATGATCTGCAGGATTTCCCTGTGTTAATTGCTACTCCACCATATTTTACATCAGCAAATCACTAGTGGTAATGATTTTGGTATTGGGTTGTGTTTACGGATCCAGACTGTATCTATGGACTGAAGACAGATTCTGATACGATGCTGTTAAAAATGTCCCCCCCGTGATTTTCCATTTATTTTGGTTAGAAAACCAGTTGAGCAGTTTAATACCAAGGGCAGGAAAACACATCAAACTATAGCCCTGTGGTGTGATTCTCAGCTCATCCTGCAGTCTCTTCGGAGTATGGTTATAATTGAAATTCCCCTCCACTCACTCTTTCTGTTGGGCGTTGTGTGTCTTGAGTGCATGTGCAGTGGGGGAGGTTACTGAATGATTTTGTGCTACACTGCAGTGTTGTATCTGTAATTCACACACACTAGGTTGCTTGTCAGGGGAGGCTGAGTCACTAGCTGCTGCTGTTTTCTGATAGAACAGATTCTTCTAGACTGCTTGCTTACAATTATTTTTTTTTTTTCTTTAGTTTTAGCATGTCAAAAAGAATTCTTTGACATACAGACATAAAGATCATTCTAGTGAAAGCCATAAAGGAGAGCTCTCTGAGATCCCCTAGCTAATGCTAAGAAGGATTAATTATACTTTACAATGTTCTAAAAAAAGCAAGAAATTAGCCTTTTTGAAAAATCACCATCATAACAGTGCTGAGTTTATATTTAAATATTTTTGGTGCACGATTATAGTTTCTGTGGTTTCACAAAATACAGTGCAAATGGCTGGAATGGCAAAATTCTCTTCATGAAAATTCTTTTCATGAAGAATAGGAATTACGTCTTGACACACGCCTTTTAACTTTTATTCCTGCAAAAATGCATTAAAAACCACCCCAACAAACTAACCCAGAACCTTGGAGTTCATTTATATTTCAAATATTAGACATCATCAATAAAAATGTTTCTTCATATCTTACTCTTTAAATGAGCCAATAGTAGTAAATGCCAGATACTTAGATTAAATGTCCACGGAGGAGAGAGAAACTAACAGGGTTGAAATAAAGTTGTGTTAGTTTGTGGTCCTATACAAGGCACAGGTAGGGAAGGCCTGGAGAAGGTGGACCCTGCTTTTGGATGCTTCTGCACATCAAGTATTTGAAGTGCATATGCACTGAAAAACATAAGCTAGCAGTGGTTGACAGAAAACAGATGCCGCACAGTCTTCAGGTATAATGAAGGTCCTGTTTCACCAGTAATGTAACAGAGCCTAAGAAGGAGTTGTGGTTTACTGTCTAATGTGTTTTCCAGTGAAGTCCATGGGAATAATGTACCATTTTTTGTAAGGAATTGACTTGAATTTGGAATAATTTAGAATTCTGTTTGTGGATGTCCTTGTCTACATGTTTCCTTACATAATGCTCCCAACAACCAGAATTAACCTTTAAATGATTGCTTAGGCAGTAAGCACTCAGCAGTAATTCTTGATTTTAATCTTTCTTTTGAAATACCATTTCATTTAGGTTGCAAAAGATGTATCGGTGAGACTTCATCATGAGTTAGAAAACGTAGAAGAAAAACGTACTATAACAGAGGATGAAAATGAAAAATTAAGACAGCAGCTTATAGAAGTTGAAATTGCCAAACAAGCACTACAGAATGAACTGGAAAAAATGAAAGAGGTTAGTTTTGCTATTTACTTGTAAACAAAATATTTGAAGTTCTTGAATTCTGATTGCTGAATGAACTGGTTTTCTTCCTGTCACTTGTTTTGTGGGCACAAAATATCACAGGCAAAAGTTGAAAGTTGCAAAGAATGCTGAACTACACCTTGGTGATTGGGAAGCTGAGAAGAAACTAAAATATTTTGTGTTTCTTAATCAAAACCGAAACCAAACTTGTGGCTTTATTTTTCCTATACACAAAGGGAAATGTGGAACTGATGGTATCAAGAGTTCAGAGGCTTTGAGACATTGTACTAATAATAAGATATGTGCAGGAAGGGTGCTGAAGGGAGTCAGAGACATCTGACTTTACAGATGCTGTTTCCCACATGTTTTTACAAAGGCCAGTATTTTTCCCTTGCTAACTGCCAGGAACTAGCAGGCACACTGAGACTGGGGATCTAGCCATCTTGTTCAGTTGTGCTCTTTGGAGTACTGGGAAGTGAGAGACTTTACCTGGCCTTTCATTCTAAACCTAATTTTACATTATATCTAATTCATCTTCAAAATTACTCCATTCGCCATGATATAGATGCAAGATACTGTGCCATTAAGTAAGCAGAAAATTGTATTATAGCAGTAATAGCCTGGCTGACAGAGATAACAAAGCATGCAGTAAAAAGAGAAACTGTTGACTAAGGATAAGATATCTCAGAACAGAGTTTAGAAACAGCTTTCTAATTCAGTATTTAAAATTCAATGAATGCCAATGATTTTCACTTTTAGTAATATTTCCTAGCAGGAATGCCAATGTCTACTTTGATCTTGTATGAAGCAGAAGAGATGTATTTCAGCTGTTAAGAAAGGCAGGAAATTTTCAGCTCTATGATAAGTTGCAGTATTTTTAGGAACTGCAAATGCTTACTTTAAGTAACGTAGCATTCAAAATATTAATGTTTTCTTTACAGGAACTGAATTTCAAACATGTTAGTAGAGGATAAACAGGTGTTTGGCTTTTTTTTCACCTTCTACTGGTTTTCTAGATAATTGAAGATTTGAAAAGGGTATAAAATCTGAGCATTATTTAGCTTTCCTCTCCTCTGCCTGAGACTTTTTTCTTCTGTTTTCGTTCTGGTTCCTGCCATGAAATACAACTGTTTCTGGGACCACCTTCTTTATGAAAGCACGATCTTTCTGTAATTATCCTCACAACTTGTCATTAAGCTTGGCTTTACTCCAAATTTTTAATTACTCTTGTCCATTTAGACTCTACTTTTTCGTAGATTCCCATTTATGATCCTTTCCTCCTGCCCTCTGATAGGTTATACCACCACCCTAAGCTTCTTCTGCCTTGCTTCTTCTGACGTGTCTTCAGATTACAGTGAAGTGTGTAGTGGCAATTTAATAGCTTATGTTCTTTGGGAGCTGTGTATCTGCAGGAAATTAACCCAGTAAATAGGCTACTTTGTCTCTGTCATCAGTAATTGCTTTCTCCTTATCCTGATTCTTCCCTCTGTCCCACTATGCTGAACTATGGTTCCGTTGCCCTTCATGCTGCTCTCCACTTCTTTCTTTGGTTTAGGTGTTTGTCTTTTTCTGTCTTTTATGTTGGTATCAATAGAGGGATGTTGGAGACTGCAGGAGAGCTTCATATTTAAGCTAGGGGCTCTTCTACATAATACCATGTTCATGAAGCTGAAACAGATGGCTGATTCCCACTGGCACAGAATGGAGGTGCTGAGCTAGAATGGAAAAATGCAGTAAGACTTTACACCAGAGCAGAGGTGGAATGGACAGAGAGTCATCCTTATGTTGGAACTGGAGAGGAGAACTGCCACGCCTGGTCATTATATGCATCATCATAATTAGGCAGTTTTCATTTATGTATTTCAGTCTGCTGAGTCCTTTTCAGTTGGAGAAGGCTGCTTTTCAGGTTAGGAATTTCAGCACTGTATGGGGGAAGTTGGAGGATGGTTGAAGAGGTGAAAGTCAGAGAAATACAAGTTTGAAATGAATCCAAATTATTATTCTCTTTGCAAGCATGCCATGACTTGGGAGACTGGTGGAAGGCTGCTGGTGAAGAATACTAATTCTTACAGATCTGAAATTTAGAATCTGTGAAACTGTGAAAATGTTAACATGAAACGACCATGAAAACAACCCAAAGCAGTCTGAGATGGATTAGATTTTTTCTGTGATAAATAACTTCCCTTCTTCTTTGGCAATCAAAGGTTTCATGCATCTTAAATGTCATTGTCAGATAGTCATGATGTTAATTTTGTATTTGCTTTGAGTTATTTCCTAGTTTCATGGATCTGCAATCCTTTCTCACTTTAGTGCAGCCATTATAACCAATGGAACCTCTTGCTTAAGGAAGTTCTCCTTAGCATAAATAGAAATACAGAGTC
Organism: Megaceryle torquata; assembly: GCA_024611175.1. Lineage (NCBI taxonomy): Eukaryota > Metazoa > Chordata > Aves > Coraciiformes > Cerylidae > Megaceryle > Megaceryle torquata. Next base: position 3,508 of record JANIJG010012059.1, on the reverse strand, counting down.
AAGACCTTTTGTCTGGATTGTGATCTTCACTTTATGGAGCTTAGAATTAATAGGAGAGTTAATCTCCAAAGACAATGAAGCATTTTTATTTTACAGCATAATAACAGTGCTCAAGAGTATGTAATGACTGATTTCTGTGCTTTTATGTCATCAAATGTAGTGCAAAAACACAAAACTTTCCATTCTTCTTAAAATCTATTTATGTATAAATGCCATGGGAAATTTGTTCTCCTTTCATAATGAACAGTGTGAGACAGCAGAGAATGGTTAAAAGACTTAATAGAAAACGTTGGAAGCAGAAGCATATTTTTTTGTTGTGTAGTCTCTAGAGCAAGACCAAAGCCAAAGTTCTTTCTGTGTAGAATCTATATTGTTTAAAATAAACCATGGTAGGCTTGACTGGAAACATGTATAAAAGATAAATGCTATCAGATGTGTTTGTGTAAAGACAAATCTAGAGTTCTCCAGTAAACATTTAGGTATAGGCTTGTGAATATATTCATCCATTAATACAGAGCAATAGTTGCCTTTTGCTTTCCTGAATTGGAGCTTTTAAAGAAAAATAATTATGATATATTCCATGATAAATAGAAGTTGTTGTTGATGGCAGCAGGCAGGATTTGGAAGGTGTTCCAGCAAAGCACGTTTTCTATCAGTTACTTTTACTTTCAGTCCCCCAACCTGCAGCTATTTCATGTAGTGTTATTCCTGTATATGGAAACACAAGACTTTTAATATGTATTGTTAGTTCTCAGAATTTATTTGTAGCAACAGCTCCTGATTTCCTATTTATCATTTGTTATGATTAATTGTAATGGCTTTGGGAAGCTGGAAACAGAAATAATTTCCTAGAAGAAAGAGAAACCAACTCTAGATAGATGTGTTGTTTTTTGTTTTTTGGTTTTTTTTTCAGATATATATATTTAAATGATTTGTTAAACAATGAATTATGTTCAATAATTTGTTGGTAACTGCTAAGGTTTATCTAACTCTTGCAGAACTTTGCGTGATCACAGTATGAACTAAGAATTCATTCATTTGCCACAGCCATGTAGGAAATGCCCAGTTAGCCACACTTTAGCCAGTTTGTTGTGAGACAAATGAAGCAAGGGGGCAATATGACAGATGTAGTGGACCCTGGGCATTACAAATATTCATTGCAAGTGGCACGGTGCTTTTCAGAGACATATGTCTTTCTGGGTAGAAATAGCTCACTCTGTTAGTGCTCCAAGCTGGGCAGATGCAAAAGAGCTCATGTCTTACAGCCACGTTAAGGTGATGTTGTCAAGCTATCGTTTTCTTCTTCTAGGCATAGATTACTAACTCAGATACAGAGCTTGCAATAACCATGGCTGAATGGCACGTGAACCAGAGATGTTTTTTGTCCCATCAGTTCAGACCCCAGGCAGGAGTTTATGCCTCCCTACATGGGTCTGTGTTTTGCTGGAGTGACGCCGGTCTCGTCAGCCTGTTTTGTACGCTGCGTAGAAATGGAAGAAGGCAGCAGGGGCTGGGGAGCTGGGAGGAGGAAGCTGAATTTTCCTCTTGGTTTTGATAATACCCTGCTGTGGGACCACAGGATATTAATTACACTTTCCTGCTTACTCCTGCAACATTTGCCTGCTCTGTTTATGAACAGGTTAGCTTTCCATACATCTCTGAGTGTTCAGGCTGCACAGAAATCAGGAGGGTAGCTGGAAATACCACAACAAAATCTGCTGGAAAAAAAACCAAACCAAACCCAAACAACCCCCACCCAAAACTAAAAACCGAAGAGCTGTGAGAAGAACTGGTAAGAGATGATCCCATCTCAGTCCCCTTGATCACTAGTATCAGCTTGCCTTCTATGACTCTCTGATGAAAATCCAGTGTCTCTTTCTCACAGCCCTTTCTCTCTCTAAGCCCCTTCTGCTATTTATCACAACTCCTTATTTCCAGTCTTTCTCCTTTAACTCAAAAAGTCAGAGAATCTCCAGGTTCTCTCTCTTAGTCTTGATCCCGTACCTATTGTGTTTTGTTGATGTTTGTTAGTTTGTTTTTGTTGTTGTTTTTGGTTTTGTTTTGTATGTGTCTTGTAGTAGTGGCTGTTTTGCTGTCTTCTGGTTCCTAAATCCCAGTCTTGTTCTTCTCCCTCCCATTCCCTCCTTCTCTGCATCCTTCCAGGTCTTTATGACTGTCCAATCTCCTCTCTGGATTTCTAGTCTTTTCTAGTTCATTTTGCTTTTATTCTACTCCAAGCATATTATCCCCATTTCTTAGTTAAAGCTTCTCTCTTCTGTGAAATGTGTCCTTTCCCTGATTCTTTCAGCCCCTGATACAAATCTGTCAGTCTCCTTGGTTCATTCTGTTCTTTTCCTTGCTTCCAAACCATAGCTCTTTGCCTTTGCATCTGGAGTGAGAGCAGTGGAAGATCAGTCCCTGTGCTAGGAAACAGCAACTATATCACCCTGAGCACTGCAGAAAGGGTTTCTAGTTCTAATGCCTATCCTCTTTATCTAGAGTGACACAGAGCAACCATTGCAGGACTAGTTAGGCTGTGCCTTCTGGCCTCGTTGGAACATAATCTGTCAGCTGGAGAAAAAGTGCAGTTGATGGCTGGGGCAGGAGAGGAGGTGATAGTTTGTAAATACAAAATTTTGAGTCATTTAGACTAGTAAACTCTGAGAAATAATTACCTAGTAGTTTATAGGAATGGGAGATTTCTGAAAGGTTATGGTTAGACCAGTCATGAATTAGAAAAATCTAAGGTATATATCACATACAGACACAAAAAATACATCAGAGCACAGGCATACTGGAACTTCTCACAAAAACCCAGTTGTTAGAATTGCTTAATATGAGCAAAGCAGGATATTCTCTGCTTGGAAAGTGCTGAATAATTTTGCTGAAATATTCCAAGATATTAATGGTGTTGCTGACTTATCCTGAGACAGATGCAACATCCTGAGAAGATGTGGTGAGGTTGTAAGAAACTGGAAATAAGTCTCATAATGGGTGGTGGTTTGCAACATCTCCAATAGGCAAGATAGCCACATCCACAGCAGAATTATTGTTTCTTTCTCATCCACTATTTTTCTTGGTCCCTTCTGTAAGGACCTCAAACTTCACCACCTCACAGTTGAGGCTGCCAGTGCTACTATTGGTCATCAGACTCCCAATGCTCCCTTAGTTTCAAGAGGTCCATCAAAGTGATTCCCACAACTGACTTGTTTATCACCTGTGGCAAAAATTGTCTTCAATCCATTGTCTTCAATACATTGCAGAAATCATATGACTTCTTCTAGCTGTCTGAAAAATGCTTCATCTATTTCCTTTTATTCATCAGATTGTCTGTAGAAGTGACTCCCAAATGATGCCACCCATGCTTCTCTGTTCTCTGATTCTTACCTATAGCTCAGAGGTGGCCCATTGGCTGTTGCAAGGCAACACTACATAGAATCCTAGAACTGTCTGGGTTGGAAGGGAGCTCTAGAGGCCATCCAGTCCAACCCCCTGCTGAGAGCAGGGA
>JANIJG010012057.1:142298-153896 GCA_024611175.1 Megaceryle torquata | reverse complement strand
AAAATTATCTATTTTCAATTTATTGTATACAACTGGTTATAAAACTGCTTTTTGCTTTCATGGTTTCAGAACAGCATCTAATAAGAGCTTTCATAGAAGAAATCTAATTATTTGTCTGTTATTTTGTTAATTACAGGCAGATATTGTTTTCTGAGTTGAGACTGCTTTGTTTAAAGACTTCTTCAGTTTCCCTGATTTCATTATGTGTAGTTCACAGCAAGGACTGTCGGGATGTATACAACTTAAACTGTGTTTTTTTAGATTGTTCTAAACATACACACACACATAAAGTTATATGTAAAATGTGAAGGTTACTGGGAAGACTGAGAGCATGGATTCATTCCAGAGAAGCCCAGTATTCTCCATTATATACACAGTGAAGACTTTTTGTAGATGATCACTCTATCTTAGGTTGAATTAAGAACAGCTAAGGTAAAACTTTCCAATATAAGACTTTTTAACAAGTATTATAGAAATATCCTAATTTTTTACTGTTCTGTAAGATGTGGTGTTTTATAATGAAACTGAGAAAAATAGAGTAAGTTTTTGTGAAAAGATTTGTCATTTTTTTCTAAGTTAAAAAGTTATCTAAGTTACTATTATTTATAAAATATTCATAACAGTAACATAAAGTAATAAAAATTTTATCACAACAGTTCTGTGGACACAGTCCAGCATCAATCTATGCCACTGCATAGAGTTTTGATACTGTTTTTACTCTGATGTCAGAGAACACCTTTTGCTTTATTATGACCTTCAAGGAAATGCAACAAAATTTTGCTGAAATGCAAACCCCTGAGGAATCTCAGGTCACACTAAGTAAATGGAGTTTTCTTCAATCCTGATGACTGTGTTTTCCTCAGTGGATCATTTACACTTCATATTCTTTATTGTGACTCTTAATATAAGTCTGTAAGCGTGGTAATAAGTCCGTAAGCATGTTCTTTCCTTTGGGAAATTTAGTGTGCTCTGTACCAGAAATGAAGAATTTGGTCAGGACTTTCATTTTAATGAGTTTTCTTGCTTTCTAAAGGGTGCTTTGGTTCTGGGTACAAGAAAGAAGTTTTCCTTGCATGTTTCAATGTTCATGCTGCCACTTTTAGGGAAAAGGGGAAAGAATAGGATGTGTCCTATCTGGAATACAACAAAAGAAGACACAAAGATAGGAAAATAAAGCAGACTGATGAAAATGTGACAGATTTAAGACTAAAAGACACTCTATTCACTATTTATTCCTTTGAAGTTCCTCAGATATGCAGATCACATTGGCACCCACACTGACACACCACTGAGTTTCAAGAGGGGGTGCCTGCAATTCACATTACTGTCTTTTTTTTTTTTTTTTTTTTTTTTTCCCCCCTCTTCTCACAGCCACTGAATAAACAGAGCAGAGGGGCAGTATGTCACACTTGCAAATCAGATGTTGATAAATTTAATTTTAGGTTTACCATTCCCTTCAATATTTGTAGATCTGGTACAAGTCAGGACAAGTTAAAGAAAAGGAGGTAGAGTGGAAATTTGTCCATGTAGCTGAGCTGGAAAAAGTCTTTTATATAATCCATAACTTTAGGGAGAGGAACAAGGTTTTAGGGCAGTCATATCTTGGAATTCTTGCATAGTGACAATGTTGTGACATTAAGAAGAATTTTTAACAGGACCTGTAAAATTTGGTGTAATTCCATCTCTCTAATCTTCTATTAACTGCTGCAAATGCTATGTTGGTATATATTACAGTCACATATTAATTTCTCCTTTTGTCTCTAGTAACAACCCTAGTGGGATATATTACAATATTGTTATTTTACCTGACTATTGCATATGACAAGGTAGATCATAACCTTCAGTTGCCTAAAAATCCTAGAATTATGAACAAAAGAACATCAATAATTCATTGTTAAAGTATCCATGAAGAAGAAGCAGATTGACTTGTTACACTGGATTACTTCTACTTTAGTACAGAACAACAACAAAAAAATGCCTCAAGAATTCAGATTTGGTTGGGTTTTTTTCTTCTGCTTTGTGCACAATGTCTCTTCTGTTGCTGGCAAATGATACACCATTACTGGAAAAAAATCACATGCTCTTCAACTTGATCTTAATGAAGCACAGATTCGTGGTCAAGTAGTGAATTATACAGCTAAAGCACAAAACAAAATTACTTTCCTGGATAACCTAATGAACTTGATTTTTTCTTCAGTTATGTATTTACTGATCAAGATAAAGTCCAAAGTGAATTAAATTATCTCTACCTTAGTATTTTTTAAAAATAAAATGATTGGATTATTTCTTTTTCTCTAAGCCCTTGCTTGAAAATTTCAGTTAATATTTGAAAAAAAATCAGCATTTCACTCAGCTGATTTTCAATGATTTCTTCTTTGTAACACATTAAAATTAGATAGGCAAACCTTGGAAACTTTCTAAGTGCCTTGTGCTTATGAAAAGAAAGATAGGAGACAATTGTACACTCACTGAAGTTAACAGTGTTGAGTTCTAATAATATTCATGTGCCTATTTTGAAGGTCTACTGATATCCATAACCAAAATGATAGGATTCGGATAATACTGTCTACTTATGTAGTATAATGAAAAGTTTTGAGTGAGGTTTTGTGTCATACTGCTGTTCAATGATGATTTTAGGCAGATATATTCAGACTTGACTGTAAAGAAGGATCCAAAATTTGTCTCGAGACGATAATCATGAATGTTCTTCTGAGGAGCTGTGAAAATCACTTCTATGTGTACACATCTATGTATGTGCTTTTGTGCACACATATGCACACACTTTGTCTTGCTAGCCATATAGTACAGCAGTTATGTAAACGATCTTATTTTTCTATATAGCAAGATGTTATTCATATGGCTTTTTTAGGGTCTATCATGTGGCTGATAGCACTTCCTATTAAATCACCTAATTCTGTAGGCCTCCCGAGTGACATAAGTAATACTTTAAATGCATTGTTATGAATACTGTCAAAGCTAAGCTATGAAGATATTTGAGCTGGAAAGAGGGGAATATTCCATATCCTGCACTGCATAACTGTGACAGTTAGGGCATTCTAATCCTATTAAGGACTTTTGGTTTTAAAAGCTGTAATTGTTGTCTGTGTACTTTACTGGGTCTGGTTTAGGATATTTCAAATGAACAGATGAGGGCATAGAAGGGAAAAATGAAGACATGGAAGAAATCTGTAGGACTATACGTCTCAAGGAAGACAATGAGGGGTGTAAGATTTATAAACAAAATTAAATAGTATTGATTCAATATCAGTACTGCTATTTTTTAAAATTTTCCTATTTGAAGGAATTAGAAGGGACATATATCTTTCATTCTAAAAGTTCCATTTTTAGGCATTCTTTCAGTCAGAATTTCATAGAAGTTGTACTTTAGGTAAATCTTCCACTTGGGATCATCAACTTTATTGAAATTTAAATTGAGCAACTATTTCAGTGGGGGGAATGTTCTAAGCAGTTCTCCCAAAAATTAACTTCTGTGCTATAATGTTACTTGTCCAGTTTTGTTTTCATTCAATACAACTTCTGAAGGCAAAATCCATTGTGTTTTGTTATAGACATTCATTGGCTCAGACAGGGATACAGTCATTAGAAATAACACAAACAAGAGTAATAACAATGATGATAACAATAAAATCACAAAAGTGTTTCAGGATCTTGGAGTATCCTGAAGCAGATGCAGAAATACAAACCAAAATCCTCTTATTTATGTCTGTGCTGTTTGGAAAGACATTAAACATCTATTACCCTAAAATTAATAAATTAGTAAGTAACATTTCAGTCAAAAAGAAAGAAGAAAGTAATTAATTCCACAAAGGTAAATTACTACGGTTTGCTTTCAATAGTCTGGAGGAAGCCTTTTAACCATAAGCCATTTCTTCTTTTATCTATTACATTTGAACATTGTATAATAAAAATTTATGTCTCTGCAGCCAGCATACTAATATGGTCACTATTGTTTTTAACAATTTCATCATTAAAGACACAGATGTGTTTTACAGACCAGTGACGTCTTACTTGACTGATGTGGCTTATATTGGGTCCAGGCTGCTGACATGCTGGAGCAACCCTTCTCTCCCTGTTCTCATCACTTACAATTCAGGGAATGGCAGCATGCCCCGGGGAAGGCAGCAGGCCTGTCATTCCTGCTTGCCATGGTTAGGAGCACAACAGCCGTTTACCCAGTAATTTGTTGCAACTGGCTCAAGCAGGTTTTCAGGACTGAAAATGAAAACTTGCTTATGTAGGAATAGGGGGAAGATCTGCAGTGGCACTGAGCAATGGAGGAACACTGAAGTCTTCTTTTGGAATATAGATGGGCCTGAGGTTCAAACTTCAAGGCTGCATTTGAATCTGAATTTTCTCACATGATGAGTGCTCAGGACAAACATTATCTTGTGGATTAGATCATTCAATAAAAAAAAAAAAAAAAGAAAGCTGTGTTTTCTATTGTTCAAAATACTATTTTCCAATTTTCTTCCTGTATTCCTTTCTTTTGTTAATGGTATTCTTTTCCATTCTACTTCTCCTCCTGCCCTGCAGGGTAGCTTTAGGGAGCATTACACAACTAAGACTTTTCAATGAGATACAGGTGAATATAGTAAGTTATAAACTTTACCATAAGTTTTGAATTTAGCCCAGGATATGAAAATTTTTTTGGTGAGTAAAAAGATTAAGAACAGAAAAGCAGCAAAAAATTAACAGACGTGCAGAGTTCCCTGAACTCGGGATAATGGAGTGTTCTCAGGATTCATGCTAATATTTTTCTAAGACCAGAAGCCCACAAGACAGTTATCACATGGAAAGATTAGAAGATTAGAAGCTTTCTGCATATTTTCAGTTTTCTTCTGATCAGGAAAAGACTAGTATGAGGTACTGCAATATCTTACTTTTTCTACCACTGTAACTGAACTAAAAAAGTTTTCACAAATCATATTGTTATTTCAGTGTTGTGCTTTTAATATTCTAATTACTTCATTAAACCAAGGACATATCTCCTGGCTCCCTTCCAAGTTATTAATAATGTGTTAGGAAATAACAAAATTGAGACATGGAAACATAAGCTCAAATGAAGAGAGGCAAGCCACCACCTGAGAGTCATTGAAGGTTTCAGAGAAAACTGTATTCAACCAAAACCTGTTTCCTACATGTTTAGGTAAAGACTATCCAAACCAGTTTATTTTCAAAATGAATACATTTTTTCCTTTGTATTCACTATGATGACACAAGTAAGAAATTATATACTTTGAAAAAGTATATTTTGTTATATTGAATACTGTGGAAAACAGAAGTGAATTTATCTAAAGAAATAAAAGTCTTAAAGTAACATTTGAACTTCTTAAGTTTTTCATAGAGGGATGCAGATTTTGATAATTGAGCATTTGTGCTTTTAACTTTCCACCATCTTTTTCACTCTGCCTCTTGCCACAGCTATTACGACATAATGGCTAGGGAGGGTTGTTATCATCCCTTTTAGGTAATAAACCGTGGGTCAGTGGAAACATCTTTTCTAATGAAGATTTCTAAATGTTAATTAAATATGCATATTTTTAAATTTATGTCTTGTGGACAAGAACAATATTTTCAGGGTCTAGTGGATAATAAATATGTTGAATTCACACTCATACTGTTGCAGATGTGGTCCTAAGTGGTGATTCACCTAAGTCAATAGCAGTTCTCCCATTTACTTTAATAGGCAAAAGATCTGCCTGTTGTTAAAAACTATCTTTGATATCCATGTTTTTTTTCAAAGAGCTCTTAAAATTTCTATATTTCTATTTAAAAACAAATTTATGTTGCTTTAGTATAAATCAGGGGTTTCTGTAGTACAAGTATGTGCTTTCAGGTTCTTTTTACTATACTTTGAGGATGAATTTCTTATTTTAAGAAAGGCATAGTTAGGCAAATCAATATCAGCATGTCTTCTCTTCCACATTACAATCAACAGTCTATTGAATACTGTTGATAAACACTGGCATGTGGATTTTTGTGCAAGGTTTGCTAGATCTATATTGTTTAACACCTTTACAGCCTCTGACCTGTCCAGATTTCAGAAAAAAAAAAACCCAAAACAGCAAAACAATACACAACTCTTGTGAGTTTCACAAATCATTAATATCTGAGTTTAAATTTGAGGAGGGTTAACTGTGGGGGGTTGCCAGATGCCCACCTAGCCTCTGTGAGTCAGGGTAAAGATAGGGACATCACTTACCAATTATTGTCATGGGAAAAAGAGACTTGCTTTGGGGAAAATCAGTTTAATTTATTACCAAGTGAAATAGAATTGGATGGTGAGAAACAAAGACAAAACTTAAAACACCTTTCCCCATCTCTCAACCTTTTCCCACGCTCAACTTCACTCCTTCATTCCTATGTCTAGTACTTCCCCTCTGCCCTGAGCAGTGCAGCTGAACAGAGAATGGGGGGTTGCAGTCAGTCCCTAACAGTTTCTCTCTGCTGCTGCTTCCTCCTCACACTTTTATCCTGCTCCAGCATTAGTTCTCTATTGTCTGCAGTCCTTCAGGAAAAAATCTGCTCTAGCATGGATCATCCATGGGTCCTGTCAGGAGAACCCGCTCCTGTATTGGGCTATCCACCAGCTGTAATCTTCTGCAAGAAATAGCTATTTGCTTTGGTGTTGGGTCCAAAATGGACTGAAGAGTGGATATCTGTTGCAGTGTGGTCCTCTCCACAGGCTGCAGAGGAATACCTGCTCTGGCACCCAGAGCACCTTCTCCCCTTCCTTCTTCACTGATCTTGGTGTTTCCTCTATAATTCTCACACCTTTTTTTATCTCACTCCTCACATTACTCATGTGGTTTACCTTTTCTTACATACATGTTTCCAGAGCTCCCACCCACCTGACTGACAGGCTCAACAGTGTCCTGCAGTGGGTCCATTGAAGTTATCTGGAACCAGCTGTGTCCAGCAAAGGGAAGTTCCTTGTCTCTTCTCACAGAGGCCACCTCAGCAGCCTCCCTGCTACCAACACCTTGTCATATAAACCCAATGTAAAGTTCTCCAAGAACCATGAGAAATCTAAAAAGATTGGTGTTGTTGACTCAGTAGGTTACATCATCTTATGTAGTCAGTGTAAGTCCAATGTCCCAGAAGGTGTTTTCACATCAGCCAAGCTGTGAAATCAGAGACCTTCAAAACCTGTGGTCACTGATAAACCCATACTATGCTAAGAATATTCCAGTTAAATAGTTTATTAACTATCACACAGTGCTAACAATTTGCTGTCCAGCTCTAAATAGGGTACTAATTCCGTCCTGCATTGACTTTGCACTCTGCTAGCTTTTACTACAGAAATGGCTCTTACTCATGCCAGACACCAGGCAAGGAATTTCATGTCATAAACTAGACCAGAAGGCAGATAATCCGTCTTCTAAAGGACAGATCTATAACACTGCTCTCAGAGAATTTAAAACTATTGACAAGCCTAAGACATACACTTGAGCAGTCCTGATAGTAGTGAAAGCAGTGTATCCTTACAAATTTAGTAATTACTGTATAGCTGTTCAAGTATTCCTGCAGGATAGTAGATGTCCAAGTCAGCTTTTCTGTGGGACCCAAATATTTTCCATCATATCTTTGTGCTTATAAACAAGAAATCTTTGTGAAAAGTTTTTAAAATGTGTTTAAGTGATAACAGATTTTCTTGTGTGTCAGATTTTTCTTCTGTGTGGAGGGTTTTTTTGTGTGTTTGTTTTGGTTTGGTTGTTTTGGGTTATTTTTAGAGGCTGGTAATATTTATAGGAGTGCATATGCTAGATGTGCAAAATGAAATATTGTAGGAATAACAAAGATATCCATAAAGTGTAAGTAAAGCTTTTTTCCATTTCTGCATTGCATTGCAGGAGATACTCACTTCTGTGAACGCCTCTCTAGCCATAAGGATGCACATTTTCCTTCTGTTCTCTCCCTTCACCAGAGATTCTGATTTCAGTGTTAAGTAAGACAAAGATATTCCCTTATCTGCATGTAAATGTTGGCAAGAAGTGCTCAGTAAAATTAATAGCTTCTATATCTCAGAGATTATTTACATTTTTTTGCATTTTGATATGTAACATTTTGGAATGATTACAGCATTTTCAAAGTTGTTTAGACTATCTGTTATTCTTAGACTCCAAAATCTATTTGTCCCTCAGGTAACACTTTGGTAAGTATTTCCAAAAATGCATCTATTCTGTGAAACATAAAATAAACAAAAACTGAATTAGACAATATCTTCTAGTAAAACTTCTCAACTGCTTGTGTTCATCTTTTGTAATTTTGTTTTAAAAAATTTTGAAAAGGTACAAACCAGTAATAAGGCTAGGGTCTTAAACCATATATAGTAAAAATAGCTCCTGATCCTTGCTCTCATCTCCTTCGTATCATAGTAAAAATAATAAAGAAAGTCAATGCAGTATTGTGTTGATGAGTATTTAATAAAATCTTATCTTGGATAAAGAGATTATATTTTTGTTTCCATGTGTAATTTCCTCGTAGCTGGGAAACATTTCCATCACATGACATAGTTTTTGATAAATGATGAACTTGATAGAGTTAGTGAACTTAGATGGTAAAGAATGCAAAAATGAAAGAGACAACCTGCATTAATGACTTTTCAGGCATAGGCCAGCAAACGTAAAATATGCCTTGTTCAGAAAGAATCACTAAACATCTAATTCATTCAGCAAGTCAGAAGAGTAGCTGTGAAGCATGTCCCAATATCCTATAACATATTTAAACCTTCAGTAAAAGACCAAATTCACAACTCAAATACATTATAGGAAGATAAAATAGATGCCGGTTATCTTTAATATCCTAGATTCCCACAAAAATGAAGATTTTTCTAACAAATCTCGCAGACTGAGGCAGTAGGCTGCTGCTCTACACTCAAGATCAGTAACATCTTGCTGTCTGAAGGCACATGATGTACACTTAATTTCTTACTTCTTTTCACCTTTTTCATGAGCTTATCAAACTTCATCTAGAAATCATTCAAATTACTTTTGTCAATTGGAATGCTTCCACAATACCACTCTTCAGATGGTTAGAAACTCTCTTCTAATTTGCTATCAAAATATATTCACGACTAATTTATAACTTTTTTGATCTTGCACTGGTATTATTATGTAACCTAATAGTTCATCTGTATCTTGAGATTTTTCCTACAAAAGAGTCTGAATGGCCATCACACTATCTTCTTCAGGCCTTTGCTTTAAGAAGCAAAACCATGGAAGCCTATAAATCTCTTTCCACAAAATAAATGCATGACTTTTCACTTTATACTATTAAATTTCCCTCTGTGTTGCACTAGTTGATGCTGTCATTTAATTTCTGCTACACAATGATCCTGTCATCTTCTGTATTAGTGGAAACTCCTAACTAGTGTAGCCCACAAATTCCAAAAACTTTCACCTATTTCTCTCTCTGGGTGCCTTCTTTGGTTTTTAGCACTCATATTAATCCTGACATGTCTACCTGAAACAAGAATATTCTATGGGATACTATCTAATTTCCGTACCTAAATTTAAATAGATTAACTCCACAGCATTAAGCCATCTAAGATATTTTACCAGAGAAAATAATACTATTTGATACAATATAGCCTTCATAAAATCACACTGAAAATATGTCATACTCTATTTGCCATCTTATTCTAAATTATTATTTCCTTCAAAATTCATTGTATGACTTAAAATAGTATTGAAGTCAAGCTAAAAGACTAGTAATTGCTTGGAACAATTTTTTGTTGGGTGTTTTTGTTTGTGGCTTTTTTTTCCCTATTTATGAATAGAGATATTATTCTTATAATAATAATGTCATAGTATCTTTACAGATTAGTTAAAAATCATGTAACCCTGGCAGTTTGATCCTGGTGAGCACATATCCAGTCTCGCTGTACACCTCTTCTGCAGTACTGGAAGAAAATAGAAGGTAGGGGAGAAGATATGTGGATTGAGATAGACAGTTTAATAGGGAAAATTCTCCAGCAAGCATAACCCTAAGAAGAGGGGATTTTGTGTTAACAACCTTAGAAACTGAGCACTTGAAGTACTTACATATTCTGCAGTTGACTGTATACTGATGGCGGATTATATAAATGCATTTGTTCATTATTCTTAAGAAAAATGTTCTTTGCCTGATAGGTACCTTTGAGTAGCTGGAATTCAAATTCAAAGCTTATGGTCAGTAGAAAAAATCATAAGCTTAGTTTTGTAATCACTGAGAAGAGACCTAAACATTATAAAGAAAAATGCAAGGATGAGTTCATTAGAAAATGCAACACAGCAAGTCATAAGAAGTACCTTGAACTATGGGAATATTTAAAATGTGCTCCTATCTTCCTTTGCTTAGGCAGAAATATATTAGAATTGTATTCATGCATCACATTTAAATATATTTGGATGCATTCCTGATTAAGGCAAGGAGAAAGTCATCATTTATATTCAATTTGTATATCTTGCGTGTTCAGTTTTATACAAGATATACAAATGAGTACATTTACTCTGAATGCTCTCACAGAAATGCTCCTATTCATATATAAATACCATGTGTGAATAAATGCAGATTCATTTGTAGACAATTTTGAAAATAACATCTCATTTGCACAAATGTAACTTGTAATAAAAGATGAGAACTTGTTTATAGTGAATACCTCATGAGATATAATAGATCAAAAGACTTCCTCTCCCTCTACTCTGCCCTGATGAGGCCACATCTGGAGTATTGTGTCCAGTTCTGTGCTCCCCAGTTCAAAAGAGACAGTGAACTACTGGAGAGAGTCCAACAGAGGACTACAAGGATGATGAAGGGACTGGAACATGTCTCTTTCAAGGAAAGGCTGAGAGACCTGAGGCTGTTTATCCTGGCAAAGAGAAGACTGGGAAGGGATCTTATTAATGTTTACAAATATCTGAAGGGTGGGTGTCAAGAGGATGGGTCCAGACTCTTTTCAGTGGTGCCTATTGATAGGACAAGGGGAAATGGGCACAAACTGGAATGCATGAAGTTCCACCTCAATATCAGGGAGAACTTCTTTACTGCGAGATTGACACATCACTGGAACAGGCTGCCTAGAGAGGTCATGGAGTCTCATTCTCTGGAGACTCAAAACCTACCTCAACATCATCCTGTGCAACCTTCCAAAGGTGAACCTGCTTTGACAGTGGTGACCTCCAGAAGTCCATCTCTTCCAACCACTACCATTCTGTAATTCTGTTACTCTGTGATTCTGGTTATCTATTGAATTAAATTTCTGTCTCTAGGTTACTGGAGTTCTAGATTTCTTAGGGCAAGTACTCCACTCTGGCTCCTTTTAAAACTATTTTTTTTCTGAACTAAGAATTGCTGAGGTTTGTATTAGCTATATTAGATTGGAAGTGAGTATGACAGTTGTAGATCAATAGGGTGCCTGATAATAGTGTTTCTGTTATCACGAAACAAACAAACAAACAAAACACCAAAAAAAACCCAGAAGAAAGAAAAAGGAAAGGAAGGAAAGAAAGGAAAGGAAGGAAGAAAGGGAAGGAAGGAAGGAAGGAAGGAAGGAAGGAAGGAAGGAAGGAAGGAAGGAAGGAAGGAAGGAAGGAA
>JANIJG010012057.1:124846-140650 GCA_024611175.1 Megaceryle torquata | reverse complement strand
AAGGAAGGAAGGAAGGAAGGAAGGAAGGAAGGAAGGAAGGAAGGAAGGAAGGAAGGAAGGAAGGAAGGAAGGGAAAAAAGAGAAAGAGGTTTACTGTTGTTATCAAGGAGAAAATGTGATCGCAATAAATTGCAAAACATAGTCAGAAATAACTCCTGCTGCAACTCATTTAATGCTTTTGCATGCAAAAAAAAGAACCATAGGCTGAAATCACCTTTATTCTTGCTTACATAAAGAACTAGATATATTAAGTAGTGCTGAAATAAGCATAACCAATTGCAGTGCCAAGTATTGCAGCAGTGAATTTGGCATATAGAGTTATTGCATGTGATACATAATCTAACAAATTTCCAAACAAACATTCTGGAAACAATTACAAGTAAGCAAGCAACCCTGAGCAAATACCATTTGAGTTTTAAATTACATTTTGGTCACCCACGACCATTTAAAAAAATGTTTCACAGAATTTTTATGCCTACAGCAAAAAATAGTTTCTGCTGCCTTGCCAAGTGAGAGTTTAATGTTGTGAATCATTAGGAAGCATACACATTAGTCTCAAAAATAATTGTTTGGTTTATACTCACTTGAGGCTATAGTCTCAATCAGACTTCAGCTGTGGTGGGCTAGGAGAACATACAATGCAGTATAAATACAGTTTGTTGATGTATCGCTGACAGAAGCATATGCTACACCACTAACTTCCAAAACAAACAAGTGAAATCGTTACCAAAGAAGGACAAATGCTATACCATTTAAAAAAATGTATTTTGAGTTACTTAAAAAGTAATCTGATAAAGTAGTTGATGCAGATTTCAAATTTTTGCATC
This sequence comes from Megaceryle torquata, assembly GCA_024611175.1. NCBI lineage: Eukaryota > Metazoa > Chordata > Aves > Coraciiformes > Cerylidae > Megaceryle > Megaceryle torquata. Next base: position 139,823 of record JANIJG010012057.1, on the reverse strand, counting down.
CATGTGACTTAAAAAACATATTAACAAAGAAACAGATATGTTAACAATAAAGAGCAGTTGTCACAGAACCTGACCTAATAATTTTTGCCAAGGTTAAGCATGTTCCTGGGAGGTCTGGAATGTCTCCTCCTATTTACTCAACATATAGCCCTTCAAATATATGCAAAGTTATAAGTAAAAAAACCCATAAAACTAATGATTTCTTTGTGGGTTTGAGTAGACATATTTTCTTTGCTCTTTAGAAAGATCTTGCCTCTTTTTTTAAGCCATTATGTTCAGAAGACTTTTCATCATTGGAGATGCTGTGAAATCATGACATCAAGTGGACCAAGACCCTCAAAGTTGAATTCCAGGGTATATGAAGAATCACCGAGTCATCAGGGTTGGAAAAGACTTCCAAGATCAAGTCCAACCATCTACCTAACACTATCATGACAACTACACCATGTCCTGAAATGCCATGTCTACAGGCTTTTTGAACACCTTCAGGGATGGTGACTCTATCACCTCCCTGGAAACCATGTTCCAATGCCTCACCACTCTTTCATTATAGAAATTTTTCCCAATGTCTAATATAAACCACAACTGGCACAACTTAAGCCCATTACCTGTCACTAGTTACTTGGGAGAAGAGACCAACACCCACCTCACTATCACATATCTTCAGGTAGTTGTAGAGAGCAATAAGGTCTTTCGTCAGCCTCCTCTTCTCCAAACTAAACAACCCCAGTTCCCTCAGCCACTCCTTATAAGACTTGTTCTCCAGACCCTTCACCAGCTTTGTTGCCCTTTTCTGGACCCTCTCCAGCACTTCGATGTCTTTCTTATGCTGCAGTGCCCCACATTGGACACAATATTCAGGCTGTGGCCTCACCAGTGCTGAGTGCAGGGGCACAATCACTTCCCTACCCCTGCTGGACACACTGTTTTTGATACAGGCCAAGGTGGTGTTGGCCTTCTTGGCCACCTGAGCACACTGCTGGGTCATGTTCAGCTGGCTGTTGATCAACACCTCCAGGTCCTTTTCTGCAAGGCAACTTTCCAGACACTCTTCACTGAGCCTGAAGAATTGCCTGATGGTGTTGTGACTGAAGTGCAGGACCCAGCACTTGTTAAACATCATACCATTGGCTTTGGCCCATCAATCCAACCTGTCCAGATCCCTCTGCAAAGCCTTCCTACTCTTGAGTATGTAAAAACTTCTGTTCAGCTTGGTGTCATCTGCAAGCTTCCTGAGGGTACACTTGATCCCCTCATCCAGATAATTAATAAAGATATTAAACAAGACTGGCCCCAAAACTGAGCCCTGGGGAACACCACTGGTGTCCCAACTCTGTTCACCACACCTCTCTGTGCTCAACAATCCAGACAGTTTTTAGCCCAGTGGAGTACACCAGTCTAAGCCATGGGCCATCAGCTTCTCTAGCAGAATACTGTAGGAAATGGTGTCAAAGACCTTACTAAAGTCCAGGTAGACAACATCCACAACCTTTCCCTCATCCACTAGGTGGGTCACCTGCTCATAGAAGGAGATCAGGTTGGTGAAGCAGGACCTGCCCTTCATGAACCCATGTTGGCTGGGCCTGATCCCTATCTACTACGTGTTGTGTGAGTGCACTCAAGATGAACCTTTCCATAATCTGGTACTGTGGTCAGGCTGACAGACCCTGGATCCTCCTTCCAGGCCTTCTTGTAGATAGGCATCACATTGTCAAGCCTCCAGACATCTGGGACCTCCCCTGTTAACCAGGACTGCTGATAGAGAGTGGCTTGACAAGCTCATGTGCCAGTTGCCTCAGCACTCTCGTGTGGATCCCATCTGGCCCCATAGACTTGTAAGAATCCAGGTGCTATAGTAGGTCATTACCTGTTTCCTCTTGGATTATGGGGGGTTTATTCTTCTGCCCATCTGTCACAGTTTAGGGTCAGGGCAGCCGCTTAGACCTATAATAGATGCTCTCTGCTAACCTCCCTCCCTCCCCAAAGAGGAAGAGAAAAGGAATAAGGGAGAGAGACTTAGTGATTAGAAAAGGAAACTAGAACAGCTTTAATGATAATAATTATAATAGCATATGTAAAAATATATACAAAACCTGTATCAAGCCCAACCCCCCTGATGGTAATTACGTCACTGATGCTGTAAAGCAGGCACTGGGGGGTCCTAGACTGGGCCTTGCAGCAGATGGGAGCTGTGTTCAGGAGCTGGATTCTGGTACCACAGAATACACAGATTGGGATTGAAGGCAGAATGGACAGAGTCCTCCTTGGGTGCTCTGAGGAGGGAACCGAAAGAGGACCTGAGCCAAGGCCAAGCAAAGCTGGCAAAGCAGTCCAGGAGGGGAGAAGAGGCCAGGAGCCCCCAGAAAGTGGATGAGCAAACATGCAAGCAAGCTAGCAAGCAAGCAAACAAACCCAAAAACTAGCAAGCTAACAAAAAAAAATATAGACCCTCCAGATACCTCTGCTTAATACCAAATATGACGTATATGGTCTGGAACACCTCGTTGGTCATTTTGGGGTCACCTGCCCTGTCCGCTTCTCCCTGCAGGTGCGGCCTTTCACTTTCCTGGACCCCCAATGTGGTACGGAAGATCCAGCAGTGGCCTTGGTCTGCACACCAATCCTTGGTAGTAACTCTAAACATGGGGTCTTATCACTGCTAGCAGCAGACACTGCCTGTGAAAACAGGCTGCTAACTTCAGAAAGTGCAATTATTTAGAAGTACTGAACTGAAAAGTAAAATCACTGAAGAGAATTAGTTCTGTTCTCACTCAAACCAGGACACCATTCCTGTCTTCCATCTCAGGGGGCTGAATACCCTGAGGATAACTGGTCTGACTGTTATAGACTGAAACAAAAAGGCATTAAGTACCTCAGCCTTTTCCTGATCCTTGGTGGCAATGTTCCCCAACCTGCATCCAGTAATGGGTAGAGATTCTCCTTGTCTCTCTTTTTGTTGTTAATGAATTATCCAGGGGCCCTGCATAAGCTGAGCAAGGAATAACTAAAAGTTTGTTAAGTCTCCGTATTTTCAGTAGTACGGTTCTCAAAGAAGCCACTCTAACAAACTAGGAAGTAACAGCATTAATAATAATATTATATTTAGAACCATACAGCAGTTCAACAGAAAACCCCAACCCCGTAGAGATCAAAAGATAATAGTGTCAAAGCCATCACCACTATAATAATTTTCAAATATAAATCCACTCCTGTTCATATTGTAACAATTGACTTCAGTGGGAATAGGACAAGGCAGTCATTTATGCTATTGCATTTTCTAATAATGAAAATCCCTCTTGAAATGAAGAAAATACTATCAATGTGTCTCCTAGTAAATTTAGTAGTCAGAATAACCTTGAGATGTGGCTGTAGGTGTTATGGAGAAGGAAGAAGTTCTCTGCTCTATGTTGATATTTTGGCTCTGGTAAAGTATGAGATTGATTTTGGTCCTAACAGTAAAGTCATAGATGATTACCATCAGAGAAACTTTTTAAATCTTTCTGTCAGTTCCCACTCAGAAGCAGAAAGACTAATATCAACCAAATTACAGAATCATACTTTCCCCCAAACATTTAGTTACCTTGTGAATGAAATTAATTTTTAACCTACACTGTCTTGAATAGGAAATGTAGTATTTTCCTTCTGAGATGCATTAACAAATGAATGATTTCATTCTCTTGACATTACACTTCGGTAAACCTATCTTGTCTGTATTAGTATACCAAAATAGTGAACAGAAGAACAGAAGGGAATTTAGGAATATCAAACCTGGTTCCTTCACAGCTGGAAACAAAGGAGCAAGATTTAGTCTATTGTATTATATTAATACGCCACAAAGATTCACAAGGTAAACATTTCATGTTCCATGACTTACATGTGACAGAACATTTCCTAATAATCTATAACAAAGTCAATTATATTAAAAGATATAACCACTAACAGGCACAGCTGCTAAGTCCACAGTTCTATCAGTATTTAATATTCTGTTGTATGAACCAAATGCTAGTAATATGAAGTAAAATACACTATAAGCAGATGGCATTGATTTTCTCATTGTGAACTTCACCTTTGTATAGGAAAGAGTAGGCATAATATATTTTCCCAAAAGTTTAAGAGATTATCTCATGGAGTGAACTAGCCGGTATCCATTTTTAATGCAACAGATGTGTTTATAGCTAAAATACTTCTTTAAAACTATACTTTATTAATAACAAACATGACTTGGTCACAAAACTGTAATGTCAACAAGCTTTTTAACAGTTATCCACTTTCCTTTACCCCTTTTATCTTGCTTATTTGTTATCATTCCTGTATAATAAAGCCAAGATTTTGGATCCTGAATCTTAGCACTAAGAGATGAAAGGAAATGTGTACAGGACGTTTAGCTGATCTTCACTATTATCACCCCACCGAACACATCATTCTATTGCTCTTTATTTTAACCAATTGACATTAAATTTTCAGCTAAACTGATTTTTTTTCAAGAACTAATGGGGAGATTTTGGAGTAAAAAGAGTCATCTAGACAAACACACAAAAAAAAGGGGATTGCTGAAGTAAAATATTTTTAATAAAATATGTGAGTTTTTTCTCTGAATGCCATATATTCTAGACATTAAGAAGAGAAATTAGAGGGACAAAGAGGGGGAAGATCTATTGCCCTTGTAGAAAGATGCACCAACCCCTGAAACACAGAATGGCAATGCTTGGACACTTGCCTCTACCTTCCTCAATTAGCCCCACTGCTGACCCAAAGATAACACAACGGTAGACAGGTATTCCCTCCTCAAAGTAGGAATGCCTTCTGTTCATCTCAGTGAACATAATCATATAGAGGACAGGTGAGGAATTGATTTGGCTTTTTTTTTTTTTAATGAGCTCTTATTGTAGGTCTTTAAGATGAGCCATAGTTCCTTCTTTCTTCCATTCATTCAGCCCAGAGGAAAAAAGTCTCAGTGCTTAAGTATTCAGAATCCAGTAACAGTGCTGTACATTCTCTGTGTTATTTTTGGCTGAAGGGAAGTCTCATTCAATCTTTTTTTTTCCAAGTTTCTCCTCTTTCTAACCCTATAAGATATGCAGTCTGAGGATTTGCTGAAAAAATGGGGCTTCAGGGTGCTCATTGTTAAGCAGCTGCTGGAAGCTATTTGAAGTAATGTCATTCCTTTTTCTCTCATCATTTTTCTGGCATGCATTTGGACCTTTTATCAAGCAACACATTTTACATCTAAGACTATTTATTAAGTAACAGTTCATCTTAGTCATGTTGTAGTTTAACCCCATTTAAGAAAAGTATCCCACAAAGCTTCCCACAACTATAGCAGAAACACTTGCGACAAATATTTCCTGTTACTTCAGCAATCACATACCAACAGCAATAAGCTACCTTGTCAGATCAGTGTTTTTTTCAAGTTTATAATGGTTTTATTGTGAATTGCTGTGCAGTAAACATGCATCTTGGGTGGAGGAAAGGGCACATATTAAACAAAACAGTTTCCTAAAGCATAAATTCATTGATGAAACATAAGAAAAGTATTCAAAGTACCAAATTTTCCTACTTCCCTTTCCAACCAAAGAATAGGGAATTAAAATGACCCCAGAAGATCAAAATGAAATTGAAAAACCTACAGGAGACTAAAGAACTGTCTGAAATTTGGTGGGTGTATACACAGTCCTGAACTTAATAGATTTTTATAAGTTCTCACAGAGGCACTTGGGTTCAAGTGGCTGAATATCTATACTCCTAGTAACTTCAAAGGACTTGTACTAGTGTGCCAGGTAGTGATGTCAGGTTGCTCAGTGCGGGAGGATGAGCCAGGAGCTAATGGTGACCCAGCACAGGTGATGGCTTCTCCAAGAACCATCAGACCATGATGGGTAAAGAAGGGTGCCAGTGACATGATCCCACAACAGACAAAATAAGGGGAGAAACCAGGCCCAAGGTTTGTCCAGAAGGCTCAGAAGACAATCAGATACCAGCTCTCCTCCAGCATCACTGGGGCATGGACTAATTGTCCCAGTTGGGCTGAAATGGGGCCATGGGCCATAGGCAGGGTTGGGGGAGGCCCAGGTGAGGGAGGGGAGGGATAGTTGGCCCATGTCTTCACAGTGGATACTATGTCACTGAGTGTTTAAATTGGATTTGAGGACTATACTGGTGTGGTGTTGATTCTGATGAGTTCCGTCCCTGAGCAGCTGGAATGGTAATTAGGTACTCTGTACAACTATTTTTAAATTAATTGCTTTTCTTCTTAATAGTTTAATGTAAAACATCTTTTAAGCTTGGAGTGAGTTATAAATACATAGATAATTAATTTGAAACAGACTACATAAACTTCAGTTGAGGATTTGCAACAAACCTCAAAAGGTAGCTCTTCTATTCCTTATTAACTTGTGTTGCTACAGAGCCACACTACATTCATTTATAGATAGACATGATGTGTATGTCACAAATTTACATCAAAAGCTCTTTCTTCTTTTAACCTTGTGAAGACTTTGTATTCTTTGGGATATGTCCTGCCAATCCATTATCGTCTATTATTTCCATCCACATTCTGTGTGTTAAATGCTTCCATGGATATCATGCATAAGAAATTTGGCTCTGTAACTGTATACCTCGTAAGCATACACTGCATGATAGACTTGGGAAATTGAAAACCTTTTGTTTACCATTGCATGAGCTGTACTGGTTTACCTTGACATCCTCATATCAGGGATTGCTAGGACAAAGATCAATATAATCTCTTGGTGGTGGTTCAAGAGGTGGGAGAAAAATTAGTTCAGCTTGACCTTTATAAGACTGATACAATCACGATGGTTTGGGGAAGCACACACAGGATGACAGGCAGAATATCAATCATTTTACTGAATGTGTCATTTTCATTGGTTTTTAAAGAATTAAAACTCAGGACGGTTCTTTGCTTTTGTTACTTTCAACAAAGATATATTGCAATACACCTAACTATTTTTTGGAGCTTCTAACTGGAAATTATAGTCTGTCAGCAAACTTTACCATATTAACTATGACTTTCTTATTGCAAATTAGAAAAAATCAACATGAAGATAGAGCTTTGAAGCATTCTTAGCTTTATGCTGTTCCACAATACAGTTTCTTGAGCTTGTATTAAACATTCCTATGTGAGAATGTAACACAATGTTTCAGTATCCAAGCTGGATATCTTTTTGCCAACAGCTGTTTTTGTTATGACCCATAAAGCATATGTCCTGACTAAGGAGTAGTTTTCTCTTGTGGCTGTACTACTACAGCTATATAGAACCCAGTCAATCAAACTATAACACCTCCCTCTGAAGTTCAGCATATTCGGCCCTTATTTTTCCCACATACTACTAAAGGAGTCTTCTGAGGATACTGCAAAACATGTATGTTTTGTGAATTTGGAAATGGATTAAGTCTCAGGTGGGCAGTGAACTGTGTCTTTTTGGTGAATGGAGTTTCTCCTTGAATCACTTAGTGCTACTGGGTCTTTTTTATACCTCTGGCTGTATGTTAGAGAGCCACAGGTAATGTGTAGATGTATTTTTAGCATTGTTTATACAGACATAAATGTTTTATCATAAAAGTTACTAGGCTGGCATAGTTATCTTGAGAAGCTGTATATATGAAAGATAATCCAGGAAGATATCTGTGTATTAAATAGTTATGGATTTCTCAGAATGGAGTTAGTCACTATTTGCTGAAATTTGACAGTGGTATTTGCAGTAGACTTCCTCTTTAGTTTGAGCTAATATCATGTATGCAATACACTGGTAAACTATTTTCTCATTTTCTAGACTATCATTTTAAGCATTTAATTCCAGAATCTGATTATCATAATAGTCGTGTGTGACTCAAAATTATTTCAAAATGACACACACTATGGTGGATTACCACCTTTTCTCTAGAGGAAATGGAGAACAGCTGGACATCGAAAGCTCAAGATCAGAGCCTGCCTCTAAAATAGTACAACATAGTTTAATGTTGATACTACTTAGGAAATTAAATTTTGACACTATGCTCTAGGATAATATTTTCCTCAAGCCTAGATCCTCTCTTTGGCTTTACTTGCACAAAGTATAATCAGCCCCATGACAGCAAAAAGGAGGAAAAAAAAATGGAAATAAAGTCTGTGAGTTTGCATGGTGAAAATCAAGGTCAATTTTGGCCTGTAATTTTATTGTCTGTAGTATGTTTTGGGACTACTAAAATCACAATATCATGAGTCACTGCTGCACTTCCTGGAAATTATAATATAAATTTTGGATACTTTTGTATTTTTTGCTTGAATTTTAGATTCTAAGCCTTGTCATGAAAATTAAGAAACACAAGTTCAATTAGTCAGCTCAATTACTCTATACAAATGTAAAGTGGTGCCAGATGTCAATTGCATTAGTCATTATTATTATTATGGATTTTCTAATATTATTTTACTTTTCCTATTTAATTATGTTCTTACATGTTTTCATTCTCTTTATTGGCAATTATTACCATGACATCTTGATCCTGGGTCTAGAGGGAAAAAATGGATGAGTGTGGGTCTCCTGGTCTCTCATTTCTCTTTCTGGGAGCAGTACTAGATCCCTTATGGATCCTGTTACCAAAACAATGCAGCGCAGTCCAAGTAATGAAGACCTATTACAACTCTCCTCTCTTTCCCCTCTCCTGCCTTTCATCTTGGGGCAGAAAAGCCATGGTCCTTAAATTCATTCAACACTAATCTTTTCAGGCCTAACTGATTTCAATGGTTATCTATCAGGAAAGAGCTAGTCAGTTTAAGTCAATGAAACTGCAAGATTAGAGGCTATATTTCTAATCTGTATTTAAGAAAACTATCCCCAAACTGACCTAAAATTCTGTGGACCTTAATGCAGCTGAAAATTTCCTACTCCCCTGAAAAATAAGTATATCCATTCGGATACATAACCTGTCTAGTATGAATGCATGCTTTATTTGAAAAATAACAGGTTCATTTCACTGTTTACTCCTCCGTTAAATACCTTTATTTTGGATTTGTTCTTGAATGGCAATGTATCCACTCTGGCACATTCTGGACATTCCCATGGACACATATTTTTTTCATTGTATTACTTCTGTTGATGGTCTGTCATAACAAAGCACTACAGGATAAAATATCATCCAATGTATCTTTCCACGTGTGGAGAGACAACTTGCAGTGGTCTCTCTGGATTTGCCTTTTTTTTTTTTTTTTTTTTTACAATCAGCAAAACCTGTTATTTCTTCTGTTCTGTAATGAGGGCATCTCTCTAAGAAACTGTTTTTCTGTCTTTTACTTAAAACCAGGTGTTCATGCTAATTACTGCTAACTGCAAAATTTTCATAACTGAGTCATTAGATTCCTCCAGACTTTTTAATGTAATGGGCTGTCATCAAACAAATGATACGAGATAAAACAGTCACAAGGTTTATAAATGAGTAATCTAAAAAATGTTCTAAATGATTTAATGCCTTATATCAAACGTCTGACATAGTGATAAGTGAGGTATGAGATCTATCAACAGGAAGAAAAGAGATTAATTCATGACCAGTAAAATTACTGAGTGTTATTTAATATCCTATTAATCAAAGCTATATCCTGGCACCTCAGTGAAATCTTACAACCTTCTCCTCACAGTTGATTAGTTTCCACAAGTCTTTATTGGTTGTGGTTTAAACAAAATTTAATGTTCATGTTTCTGTGGAGCAGATTACAGAGAAATTCACATCATTCACTTCTATCAGTCTTATAGACTACCTTGGAAATCTACAAACTTAAAAACCAAAAAAGTGTAATGACTAAAGTGTGCTTGGTCTGTGCTCTACAACTTAGGTGACTATTGAAAGAATATTTCTCTCATGCAGACTGGTGCACAAGGCATTTTTCTGTTTCTATACTCCCTAAGTTTCTTTGGATTTAGTTTCTGGTTTGTGTTAGACATCTTTTCTGGTTTTGTGTCATGCAATTTTTTACCTGCTCATTAAACCATATTGAAAACTCATTAGAATTAATCAAATCCCTTCTGATTATTTCAGCCAGGTGTGGGTCAGTCTTAGCTTTTCAATCATAAATAGCTCAACCCAGCCAAACTTGGTTCTCATCTTGAGCAGCACTATCTTTTGGGTTTGTTCCATAAAGTCTCAAAAGAAATTATGTTCTCCTTCAGCAAATCTTATTAAACTATATGTTTTAGCAAATAGTTCACCAATACTATAATTTTGTTAGTTTTAACTATTTCTATGCTATTACAGACAAATTAATTCAAATCTTTATGTATATGCCTATCCTACTTCATTTTATACTCTCCTCCTCATTTCTGCTTGATTTTGTTAGGCTACAGCTTCCTGTATGAGTCTAATAGGCATATAGACCTCTATATGACCTTCTCTACAGGTCTATATATATTATTACTTTTAATTTTTGCCTCTTCCTTAAACCTCTTTATTTGTATTCACCTATGCTTGCTCAAAACTCCTCTGTTTGTTCTTATTTTCAATTGAATTTTGAAATTCTTACTCAGGTGGCCTGTTTTCCACAACCAATAAAACTTGACATACTTGTATATTTCCAAGGCATTGAGAATAAATGTTGGGGGGTTGCATTTAAAACAATTCTTTTCTCGTTGGAAAAATAAACTCTGGACATCATCCACTACCATCAGGAAGATATTTCTAATGTACTGTGTAGCTCATGGATTCTCTTTAATGTCAGTATTGACCTGTTTTCAAAAAGTAGATACAGAAATAGCTAGATAATGTTCAGTAGAGAAAATCCTATTTACTCCTTTTAATTTAAAGCTGCTTTGTTTTCTTTCTTTAAACAGCCTCAGTAGAATCTCTCTTTTATTATTTTCAGTTAAAGTAATTGCAAATGCTCTCTTTTTCTTTTGGCAAATTCCACTCATTCCTTACTGTTTCATGATTCTGTTTCTTTTATTTTTTTTCTAAGATCTTTGTATTTTCTATGATATTTTTTCTTTCCAAGCACATTTACTCTCAGGTATAGTCTTTGTCTTAGTATTTCCCCTCTTGTCTTGTTTTAGGTAATGCCTGTGAATTGAAGCACACTGAATAAACTTTGGCATATATAGAATGTTTTACTTATTTAAAATTAAGTTTAATATGAGAAGTATTTTAAAAAATATCATACAGTGTTCAATGTTAATTGGTGCTGCTTTGATAATGTAATGCAAAGTATCATATGTAGTTGACATTTAAAAAAAATTAAATAATGACATGTTATTCCACCTTTTCTTTACAACTCCATGTCAAACTCCCTATCCCTTACAAACACAGGAGATCACGGTGTAACAGTAATTCATTGAATGATCAGTGTCGCCATGTATTTTTGCACTACAATGGAAGTGTCTACTCTTGAAGAAGAGGGTCCTCAGCTTGTCCTCACCTCCTGTTTCTGTTCACGTTGCTACCTTGTGAGCTGCCATGTGGTGGGTGATACAACCAAGTACCCACATCCCATCCTGCTCTGAGGAACAGCCCAGGAACAGTGACATTGAATGCCTCACAGATAAAGAGGTAAGTCCAGCACTTAACACATTCTTGCACCTGTGCTTTGTAGGCAACATAGAGGCAGAGAATGGTAGATTTTCTTTTCACAGCTTAAGGCACCAACAATGGTAATTAGAGTTGTTACTATTTAAACTTCAGTAATTTCAATTTTTTATCTTGAATGAGCATGGAGAATCCAGAAATCATCCTTGAAGGTTTTTCTGTGCTCTGACACGGGGTACTTAGGTTTCTATTTATATTCAGTGGTGAAATGTGAGCAATTTTACACAGATTTCTCGGATTTAATTTAATTTTTTAAACAGTACTGCATTAGTTCATAGCACTGATGAAAGACTAAGGCTTTAGGGAAAAAGATATACCAACCAAGTGCCGATAAAGTTTAACACTTCTATGCTCTTTCTTAGTGTTGCTGTTGCTGATTAGACATACTTTCAACTATGTATATATCGGTAGAAGTAGCTAGTAAAGTTACTTATTTTTTCATACACATAAATTGTATAAACCTACTTCCTACTGATTTGATTATCATATTCTAAACTCTAGGAGATATACTAGAAATGCATAAGCTGAAAAAATCTGCATCCACTTTACCCACTCTCTTTGAAATAAAAAATGTTATAAATGAGTTACAGAAATCTGACAACCTAACAAAACATGCAGTGAAGCAAGCATTACTGAAATGCTTGAGAGACCCTTATACTGGCAAATGAGAAAAAAAAGTTCAGTCGTGCAAATAAGCAGAAGATAAGAAAGACAGATGTTGCATTGACCTCCCACTCACTGGAATTAGGTTGCCGGTTTTGTTATTCCTCTGCAGCTGTTGGCAATGGTCAGGTGGGAAGTCAGAGCTTAACAGCCATCACAGTAGGTACTGCCATAAATCAGATAACATCTTTATGGAAGAAGTCCAAATATGATTTGAAAATGTAGGGAATGTCACCCTAGTTGTACAGGGAGATGATTGCAATTTAAGTCATTTCACAAAAGGCAAAATATGTTGGATATTTGGCAGAGAAAAAATAGATGCTGGCAGCATTTCATGGTTTTTTTGTAGAAAAGAAAAATCAAAGGCATGTTTTTACCAGGTTCTGACAGTGGCTACTGAAAGACAAGTTCTGTGGTAAACATTTCATGAGCAAACATCCTGTCTCCTTTCCTACTTCTACCTTCTCATCCTCCCCATGCCATGACCTCTCTGTAAGCAACATGCAAGAGCACAAAATGGGTGCAGCAGGATAAGAAATCTTCCAATGCAGAAAGCAAGTAATGCTTTACCTTGAAATACACTAGACCGTACAGCAATCTAGTAGGGACCCTCAGGCACTGAACCCCACTCAGCAGCATTCTTCATTAAAGTGCTGGACGTATATGTTAGTCCTGATGTCTAAGATTGGTGTTTAGGGTACTAATTTTCCCCCTCTATATCAGGATAACTTTAAATTCTTCTTTTTGTGTCTGAGGCAAGTTCTTTCTTTTTCTGTCTTGAGCTGTCAAATGGATTTACTTGTCTGAAATACTCTGCCAGGTTTTCAGTTTAAGTAAACCAGCCTTATTCTCCTCTGTAGCATAAGCCAGCTGGTAGTCTTCATATCCTAAAGGTGGGCATTGTTATCAGAACATAGAGAAATAATATTTTCAGGACATCCTCAATCTCACATTTTTTGCTGCGGTTACTGTGATGTTCAGGCAGCATTATGCTGTAAACTCCTGTTCTGGGTTTGGATAGGATAGGGCTAATTTTCACCAGAAGTTGTGAGGGGGGCCATAACCAGGATAGAACCAGTCAACTGATATTCAATACTATGCTGATGTCTTGGCCACTGTATAAGGATGGGAGCAGGGCCAGGCCAGGTGTGCTCAGTCTAGAGTGGCACCATTGCTTTGGAGCTAGCCTGGTGTATGTGATTTATATCACTTGCTTTATATATTGTTCCATTACTGCTATTTTTATTACTGTTGTTTACTTCTCCTTTTGAATTGTTGTATTAAATTCTTATCTTAATCCAAAGGGTTTTGCACTTTTCTCCCTCTTACTGTCCCATTCAGGGGGTGGGGTAGCAGTGAGCAAGCAACCACATGGTGCTCAGCTCCCACCTGGATCTAAACCATGACAAGCAACTTGGTGCAACTGAAGGAAGAAATTTCACTCCTTCACTTCCATTTACTTTGCCTAAAATAAAACAATGTAGTATGTAGATTGAAGGAACAAATCTATCACAGCCACAATATCAGATGCAAGCAAACATCATTTGGGACATTTGTATCTTTGTTTAAAGTTTAGGTCTGCCTCTAAGATTTGAATTGTCTTCAGGCTACTAATCTTACTCCAGTCATTGTAAGGGAAATATTCCTTTTTTTTTAGAGTTTAGGAATTAGAAATTGGAAAGATGTTTTCACTTTGAGGGTGGTAAGACACTGGAACAGGTTTCCCAGGGAATTTGTGGATGATTTATCACTGGATGTGTTGAAGACGAGGCTGGATGGGGCTTTGAGCAACCTGGTCTAGTGGGAGGTGTCCCTCCCCATGTCAGAGGGCTTGGAACTAGATGATCTTTAAGGTCCCTTCAAATCCAAGCCATTCTATGAGTCTGTGAACTCACTTCAATCTCCACAAGGACCTAACAGCACACTATGAAATTATAATGAAGGCAACCAACATAAAAACTATGACTTGGAGCATCATGAACAATGAGAACCACATGAAAAGAGTGTTTTTCAGCCTCCAGATACTGGGAATATGTGTAAAAAGTGAGACACAATGGAAATTCTTTTGGCGAGAAAACTGTTATGTGGAATAAGTGAAGCCAGTTAGGGTGACTCATATGGTTGTTATCCTAAAATCATGAGTTCTAAGTTTTATTTAAAAAACAGAGTAAATTGAAGGCATAAGAGGTGGCATACTTTATGACAAGTATTACCTATTGTAAAACTATTAATAGTTTTCATGGCTGGAATAGAACTTGTCCAGAAAGGGACATCTGAAGGAGTTTGTAACAGACCACAGACCACAACCATTGTGTTCACTGTCTGTGTGTACTGTGTGGAAAGAAAAACACTGTACAGTGGAGGACTTGCATTTGGACAAATATTGAAAGTTTCAGGCAGGCAGTAGTAAAATTATATTAATGCATCTTAATGAATCATACAGGATCATTTCTAACACAAAATGTATTGTAATGCAGGGTATTTGCATGGCTCATGCTATTTTGAATTTAGTCACAAGAGATAAAGAAAATGTTATAGTCACTGGCTAGAAATTGATGGTTGGCTAGTGATCATAACTTCTATTCAATTTAAGCAAATAAAAGAAAATCAGCAGAAATAATAGAATCAGGCCATGATTCAAAGGAAGCAATCTGTCACATCTGATGAAAATTAGGAATATGATTGATACAGAGTAACACCTAAATAGAAAAACATGAATTAGTAGGAATTTTTTCAAGATGAGTTTACTAGA
>JANIJG010012057.1:0-124220 GCA_024611175.1 Megaceryle torquata | reverse complement strand
AGCCACCTTCCAGTACCTGAAGGGAGCTTATAAAAAGACTGGAGAGGGCCTGTTTACAAAGGCCTGTAGCGAAAGGACGAATGATAATGGTTTTAAATTGGAAAGGAGTGGATTTAGATTAGAAATAAGGAGGAAGTTCTTTACCACAAGAGTGGTGGAGCACTGGAACAGGTTGCCTAGGGAGGTGATTGAGGCCCCATCCCTGGATACATTCAAGGTGGGGCTTGACAGAGCCCTGAGCAACCTGCTCTAGTTGAGGAGAATCTCCATCCTTTATTTATCAAGGGAGAAACATAGTACCAAATGATAACACTGAGGTACTTAATGCCTTTTTTTTTCCACAGTTTTTAATAGTAAGACCAGTTGCACTCCAGGTACCCATTCCCCTGTACTGGAAGACAGAGATGAGGAGTAGAATGAAGCCCCCATAATCCAAGGAGAAATTATTAGATACTTGACACACCACTTAGACACACACAGGTATATGGGGCTAGATGGGATCTACCCAAAGATACCAAGAGAGATGGCAGAAGCACTCACCAAGCCACTTTCAACCATTTATCAGCAGTCCTGGCTAAACAGGGAGGTTCCAACTGGTCGGAAGCTAGCAAATATGACAGCCATCTACAAGAAGGGCCAATATGAGAATCCCAAGAACTATAGGCCTGTCAGGCTGACCTCAGTGCTGGGGAATGTTATGGAGCAGATCATCTTGAATACAGGGCAATGAAGTGATCAGGCCCAGTCAGCATGGGTTTGTGAATGGCAGGTACTTCTTGACTAACCTGATCTCCTTCTATGACAAGGTGATATGCTTAGTGAATGAGCAAAAAGTTGTGGATGTTGTTTCTCTGGGCTTTTGACACCATTTCCCACAGCATTCTCTTGGAGAAACTGGCTGCTCATGTCTTGGACAGGTGTACTCTTCACTGTTTAAAATACTGACTAAATGGCTAGGCCCGAAGAGTGGTGACATTGAAGTTCTGGAGCATGTCCAGAACAGGACAATAAAGCTGGTGAAGACTCTAGAGCACTTGTGTTATGATGAATGGTTGTTTAGCCTGGAGAAAAGGAAGTGGAGGGGAGACCTTACCACTCTCTACAATAACCTGAAAGGAGGTTGTAGTGAGATAGGTGTTAGTCTCTTCTCCCAAGTAACAAGGGATAGGACAAGAGGAAATTATTTCAGTTTGTGCCATGGGATTTTTAGATTGGACATTAGGAAAAAATTTTTCACAGAAAGGGATGTCAAGCTTTGGAACCAGCTGCCCAGGGAGGTCACCATCCTTGGAGGTATTTAAGACATGCAGATGTGATGCTTAGGGACATGATTTAGTGATGGGCTTGCCAGTGTTAGTCTAAGGGTTGGACTTGACCATCTTAAAGGTCTTATACAACCTAAACAATTCTGTGATTCTATGAGTCTATGAATCTATACAAGCAATTTTGTGATATCAGCAGATTTTCACTAGAAAATCTGTCAGTAGGTAACTGACTCTTCCTATCCTAGGAAAAATGTTTTATTCAACAAGTTGGAAAGAAATATGTGTTTTATTCAACAGGTTGGAAAGAAACAGAGGTATTGTAGTAGTTGGTGGAAGAGCTGGAATAAATATATAAACTGTGTAATAGCTGGAACAAATTTCAGAAGTTATAAACAGAAGAACAGGTCACTGACTGGCCACTTCTAAAATACTTTGCCTTTCTTCTTCATGATCCACTTAAAAGAGTTGCAATATTTTATATTAATATCTCAACTTCTATTGTGGCATGGAAATAGTCCAATATGTCTCCCACAAACACTAAAGAAAGATTTCTTCCTTGCTGGCAACTAAAAGAAATAACATTAATTAGCTTTCACTGTATAGTTTTATCTGACTAAAATGCAATCTTGTATTGACTAAGAAGGTAGGTGGGACTTTCAGGTAAATGAATGAAGGAAAATTTCTTTTCTACCAATTATTTCAAATGACATGGAAATCCTAAGATTCAATGATCCTCTCCTGTAAATCTTTTTCAAGTGTTATTAACCAATCAAGTGCAAAGAAGACCAAGGTAGGGAAAAGTTTGCCAGAATTAAACAATTTGAATTGAAGAGAGAAGATATTTTCTTTATTGCTAAAACATTCCAGGAAGAAGACAGAATTTGAATGAAAAAGATTTTTACTAAAAAGAACAGTTCTGTTCCTACTGTGTTGTTCTGATACTCTTCCAACACAATCAGGCATAAGTTTCATGTACCTGTTGGTCCACAATGTATCTTCTTCTTTTCTTAACTTACTCCTTAAGACTGAAAGTCTGTGAAGAGGGTGATTTTCCTTAAAAAATTTAAAACCTTCTTCATCACTGTCTTTCATCAACTCCTTGGGAGGGCAACTGGGGGACCATCAAAGGCAGAATCAAAGAAAACTCCTGGAGTTCTTTTTAGCTGGAAAGAAACTCTTGAACCTGGAGCCAGACATCTCTGTAACAATGCTTTGGGTAGTGCTGAAGAGAAATTTGGCATCTCTCTCTAAAGTCCCCTTGTTAATATCTTCAGGCTGTGTGGACAACTGCCAAATGGAACTTTCACCTATAGTCATTATCTTCAATGTGTGCATTTGTGTTCCTTCTGATGGAGAAATCCTGTATGTTTGTATGCAGCACTTTTGAGTAGCAACTATAAAGAGCCACATGTATAAATGAACATTTTTATTCTCTCTGCGCATAGATAAAGACAAGACTTCAATTGAAAAGTAACTCAAGGAACAGCCTTTCCTTTGTTACTTACAGTAATTTGTTTGATACACAAGGAGAAGACAGACAGGAATGGGAGTTACCCTTGTAAAATGTTTATATCTGTGGTCTGTGCATATATGCTTTCGTTATATTTGTAATGTATTTTGTTAGGCAAGTATGCACGACCTCCTTGAGAAAAAATTTTACTTCACATGTCGACTTTTCTCAGTGCATGCAATGAACTGCAGTGAACATGCCATTCTAAACTGATAGAAGTCCACAAAATACATTAATCCTTTTGTATAAAAAATCGTAATAATAAACTGTAAATAAATTCCCTTAAAGTAATTTTTTCTTCAAAGAAAAAAAAAAATCACAATTGAGATGAGAATTTTTCTTTATAATAGTGAAATTATTCATTGTTTTTAATGTAAGTGCTATGAATGGAAAGTAATTTAGGTGCTTAAAGGAGCAGGTATGAGTATCCAGCACTTGCAGAACTGTGTATGTACAGAACAGTCTGTTTGGATCCATAGACTGAGATATATCTGAAGCAAAAATAAGAAAATGTGATGTCTCTTTAGGAGGAACTACCAAATAGAAAAGAAAATAAGCTTGTACTTTTCTAACGTTTTCCCCAGCTTCAGTCTTTCTTTGAAGTAGTATAAAGCCAGAAAAAAGAAAATGCATATACAAGAAATCACAATGGACAGTCACTATTCCAAGATCATCTTTCCTATAGAGAATGAAGAAGAAAATTCAAGAAGAATGAATAAGTTTCTAGAGCAGAATGCCTTTGACAGGGACCAGCTCCTGAGTCATGACTTCATGTTTCTTAATCTTGGCAGTAGAATAAAGTCCTTAGCAGAAAAACATTTTAAAGTCCAGATACATGACACTTCAGAGTTCTTATCATAACTTCTCTTTTTATGTCTACATGATTTACAGTGTTTGCAGATGGAAGCAATTTAATACCATGGTGATCTTCCATCTAGCCTGCTTCCTTTCAGTGACCTTGTGTTTACTATAAGAAAACACCAACAAGGTGTCTGATTTCTCCATGGAAAAATGGTAACTGTTTAGAACAAAAAGATTTTATCCAACAGAATCATAATTCTTCCACTATCCCCATGCTTTAACAAAAATGCTCATTTGTTCTGGGGGAGTGTTTTACTAGGAGACAGAGCCAGCTTGGCTTTGCTGCAAAGGATGCATTTAAAATAAAAGAAAAAATAAAGCAATAGTAAGAACCACGGGTTTTATGTTTTAAATGGATAGAGTTCTAGTTGGAAAGGAGTTGATTACATGTTTCATATCATGACCTCACATTCAACCAGCCCTTCCTCACATGCATCCTAAAAACATCCCGCTGTGGTTCCTGGCATCTATGAAAGGTTGGTTGAAAGTTGCATACAAAGCATATTTCTCAAGAGGTTGGACAGAGAAAAATGGAAATATGATCTCAGAATCCTTTTATCCATCCTGGAGCTGCAGGTCACAGGCTAAAATGAACCAATCACAATATTACAGTGTGCAATTTTAGTAACATAGTAAGTTTTTGTGGGACATCTCTAGAGAACTTTACTATAGATAAGAGAGTAGAATCCTTTGGAAATTTTTTTGTCATGTTTTTTCTTAAGCTAAACCAAACCACAGTCTCACATTTAACATAAATATAAATGTTTTGTGAATGAGACATGTTAAATGTCCACCTATGCATTTAAGTGCAGTACTTGTGCTCAGAAATTAGTGCTGTAACTTGTTAAGGCAGAAAAATGGCAGAGCAGATTATATAACTGTGCAGAGAATTGACTTCATAGCATTGAGGTTTTATGTATCTCAAATACTACTTGGGTGTCGGGAATTCAGTAGGTACTTAACATTGCTCAAAACTTTAGTAGGTACAAGTTACTTCAGTGGCAGTATATCATATTATATCAGCTGTGATTATTCCCTAAATTTGAGGAATATACTATTTTGGCTGCTAATAAAATATGAAAATACTCTGTTAGTTTTTAAAGTAAAATAAGTCTACATGTAGCAAGTATAAAAATATACTGACTATAAAATAATATTACTTCTTTAAAGCTTTCATTTTTTTAAAAAGCTCTGTCTATGACTTTTTCCTTTATATTTCTTTATTGATCTTGGCTAAAAGTGTTCTTGAGGTTTCAATGGCTTTACAGTCAGGAAGCTCTATGTTCAGTGATTCTAGTTAGTGTAGAATAAAGTATTGAATGGAGGAGGCACCTGCTCTGAAGCAGCTGAAGCTCTCATTACCTTTGTTCTAATGGTCTATGAAAGAGAAGCCAGGTAATCCAAGAATGGCTGCTATATTTTCCCCATAATGCAGAACAGTTATGTTTGCCTCATTTTAAAACTGTTACTCAGATGCTTCCCTGGAGAGACATGCTTTCTCTGGACATCTAAGCTTTTAGCTACACAGGCTCAAACTTTGTCTCATGAACACATTATTCGGTAAGTAAACTCTGATCTTATTTCAAAAGCTGCCTTACCCCAAGTTCAGGCATTGTCTGAGGGCAGTAGTATCTACTTGTAGGACACTGAAACTGCCTGACAAGACTGGGGAGATTTGTGAATCAAAGTATCTTGTCAAACAGTCATTTGTGGACTACTGGCTTAGGGTTCCTCATTCCTGAGCCACAGCATGTCTATGATAGTGACAAGGACAGGGAGCTCAGAAAGCTCCCAGTGTAGATATAAGATAGATATCTTGACAGTTACATAGCTAAAGGCTGTGAAAAATGAAAAACATTGCCTGATGTACCACAGTTATCATTTCCACATATGATAAAATGGTGTTTTTGTAATTTTTAACTTCCATTTTCTTATTTTCCATTTCTCTTTCTTGCCACACTTTTAAATCAACACCATCATTCTTACAAGAAGAAAAATATGTTGTATAAATAAGGCAGTAAGGCCCTTATAATTCACTTGTAGTCTTTCCTCTGAGGTTTATTGGGTTTTTTATCACAAGCTGAGATAAGAACCACATTCCACTTCTTGCTCTTTGCATGTCACTCTACAAGATCTGTGCTGATAAGAGCAGGGATACTCTAGTTTGACAGAGGACCTAGAAAGTATTAAGGAATATTTTCAAATAAATTTTATAAACTGCCTGAGCATTTTCTTCTGCCAAACTATCTTTCAGTCTATTGCTTTCAGTGGTCAGTTCAGTGCTAGCTATGTTTATTTTAGAAGATTTCATAATCTTGGTATAATGATTTTTCTGGAATTCATCTACCCCCATATTCTACTTCTTGAGAAACAGTTCTCACCTACATGGCCTTTTGGAAACATATTGTGTGGGATCTGGAGAGTAACTGGTTTTCATAGTCTCTAGTTTCAGTTCTTTTGTTTATAATGGTTTTGATTCCATGGACTTTGGCAGGCTGGAAAGAAAGGAAGAAGGTCATAGGAAATGCAATACATTTTATCATTAGATGGAGATGAGTTTGACCTAAATAACCAAATCCAAATACTTTTAACAAATTCAGATCTGAATTTTAACTCTATCATATGAAGACTTACCCCCCAGATTCAACTCTGGGAATGCTCAGATTCATAAGTATGGGATAGGAACTACCCTTTTATCCTCTATATTTATCTTTCTCAGCATCATTTACACTGTACTTTTTGGTGAGTCAATCCCAGCCTGAAGTCCTTAAACAGGTAAAACTCTCACTATTCATCTGCAAATTTTACCTCAAGGTTGGATACAGATTATAGAATCATAGAATAGTTTGAGTTGGAAGGCACATTAAAGATCATCATGACAGCATTCCAGTTGTTTGCCAAGGAACTGAACATAAAAAGTGGGGCCTTTCTCTTCTAACATCTTTTTATTGCCCATATGTAAATGATAATAATGGGCTTTTATTAAGCATCTCCAAAAAATCTGCACTTTGTAAAAGTAAAGTGCAGAACAAATGATGGATTGATTCAGTCAAGCTCTAGAACTTGACATCCATCTTGAACTCAACCACCTTGGACATCAGAGACTCAGTTTAAAGATAATTTGGATAGACTTGCTAAGAAGCACCATAAGAAGCATAGTTGACTTTGCATATTATTTCTTTAATATCCTTTTTCATATCTGAGTAGTTTCTTGCACAATGACTTTGTGGGTGCAGAGACCTCATTAATGTTTATAAATATGTAAAAGGTGAGTGTCAGGAGGATGGAGCCAGGCTCTTCTCAGTGACATCCATTGATAGGACAAGGGGCAAAAGGTGCAAGCGGGAACATAAGAGGTTCCATGTAAATGTAAGGAGAAACTTTTTCATAGTGAAGGTGACAGAACACTGGAGCAGGCTGCCCAGGGGGGTTGTGGAGTCTCCTTCTCTGGAGCCTTCAAAACTCACCTGGATGCGTTCCTGTGTGACCTGATCTGGGTGATCCTGCTCTGGCAGGAGGGTTTGGACTAGATGACCTTTGGAGGTCCCTTCCAACCCCTAACATTCTGTGATTCTGTGAGAGTCATCTGTGGATGTGATACTTCCTGGATTTCATCTTAAATGCAATACAGTATTGACATGTATTTTATATACATCTATACAGAGACAGGTTTTTACATATACAAATAAATACAGATTATTGATGAATGATATTTACTCTCTTTTTTGCCTTTGTCAGAAACACACAGCATAGTTCAGATTCCAATGCATTGTTCTGCTAATGGTCTTATCAGTGTTTATCACCCTGAGGGATAGGACAAAGACAAGTAAAGTACATCTATTTCTTCCCATTAGTTGGAACCACCCACCAGTTAAGGCTAATACATTTCAGATAACCTCTGCTGTACTTCATGATGCTTTTGTGAACTGTGAAGTTCTTATAGGAAAGGAGATATGAAGGGCAGATGGAATAACTGGTATGAAAAAAGGGTAATTATAATTTAAGATCTATAGGATCTAAGACATAAGAAGGAGCCTTTTTTATAATAAAGGCTCTAAGGACCCATGAAAAACTAGTTAATCATGTACCAAAACAGCTCTGTCTTTATATTATATCTTGAAATTTTGAGCAAACTGAAGTTTAGTGATTCATGTTACCTGTACAACTGATTCATGATATATGTGATGAATATGAATCAGAGTTGAATATCAGTCTACTAAATTTTGTTTATTTGATTGCAACTTTATTGAACAAATTTAAACACAAATTAAGACTGACTACTGTTCAGACAAATCCACAAATGTATACAGAAATGTATGGAGAAAGGAAACAGTTTCTTTTACTAGTTGCAATTTCAGATGAACATGCTAATGAAACAGTCCCATTATTCTCAGCAACATCATGAACTAAATTTGACTGCTTCACACAGTAGTCAGAAACAAATAACTCCTCACTAGAAAATCTGACTTTCTGCTTATGAAGCTGGAATAAAACTTCATGTGTAGAACCACGTTGAAAAGTACTCCTATACCTGGTAATTTTTAGACTTTAAAATAATTTATATTACCCAACTAATATAAAATTATTTTATATTTTTATACAAAAATGGTTATATGACACTTATCAGACAATTTATTTGAATAAAAATATCTAAACCTATTTCCTTCACTATTGTGTTTCATTTTACCTGTAGAGATACAAACAAAATAAAATCTGTCCAATTACAAATGAAAAAACTCACTATTCTAGCAATTAGATGCCAGCAGAGACCTTGGAAGAGGCTGGGGTAGGAAGCCTTCAGAGAAGCCTCTGCTACAGACTTCCATTTTTCTGTAATTATTGCATCTTGTCAGCAAAAATAAGGAGTCCTTCTAGGGATGGAAAACTACAGGTAACTCACCCTTGCCCTTTAGAAGGATTCCACTGACTGCATGAGAGTTGTTAGATCAAGAGCCATTCAGTTTTCATAAAGACTACAATATCTCCATTGTGGTGACCGCAGAAGTGTTACACAGATTTTGTCACCACTCCTGTGACCATCACAAGTAAAGTTGAAAAACCACTTGAAGGAAGTTTGTAAAATGAAAAAAAAAATTCAGTAAAGCATCATTGTAAAATGTCTTTCTCTTCATGTCAGCAGTATTATTCCCAAAGATTCCTGAATGTAAGTATTAACACCAAATGTATTTTGATGTCATTTAAGTGAGATCCATAATGGTTGTGCTTTCTGCTGAGAATCAAACTGAATATCAAATCCATGGCTGAAAGACAATTTTCTTTCCAATGTATATCAGTAGAAACTTTGTGAGCTTTCAACACAGATGAGATTATCATATTAATATGCAGTGTCCAACAACTGCACAGGTTGCTGGTTGATGGATTTTAGCCATCTCTCTCACATTCTGTGGGTTTGGTTAAAACAAAGACATACAGATTGTTCTTAATATAATCCAGTGACAAAAGTCAAAATGGAAGCTTCAGTGATCAATACTAAGAAAATAAACTTCACAAGACAGAACAAAGTGAAAACAAAAATATCTGAAATGAGAAACAAATGTTTCCACTAAAATAGATGTTGTGGTTTGTTTTTGTTTTAGTTTGTTTTTGTTTTGTTGTGTTTTGTTTTGTTATTTTTTAAATAGAGACTCAATTATTTTTTTAAGATGAGAATTTGCATCAACATTTGATCCAATAACTTCTAAACTTAATAAAAGATGTGTGTTGCAAGAATTCCCATCAGAAAGCAGTGAGCCTATGGCATCTGAAACACACACAGGTCAGGTTTGGATCAGAACAGAAAGCATTTGACTCCCAGAGGCAATATTTTTACTCTGAGCATGAATAAGCTGTTCAAATTTTGTTAATAAATCCAAGGTAAAAACGTGTGTCTTAAGTAAGAAATGTCTGTATCAGTTAAAAGTTTAAAATGTCTCATGATTTCAGACAGAGTTTTGGGAAGCTGACACATTTATATTTTCCTGTGTGCTATACTGCAATTCTTTCCTGTGACCAGTTAGGCAAAACTCCAGCTTCTCAAATGCACTTAGCTCCTCCCAACACTCCATCCTTCAGAACCATCAAAACCAGGAAACACAACTAATTTTTGAAGTAACACCTCACTAAGAAATGTCTTGTCATTATTACCTAAAAAGGATAATATCTTTGAATTTGGAGAGTAAAGAATTAAGAATGTGTATATATATATATGTATTGCACTTAAACTATGTAAAAGTTTTGATTTAGATGTAGAAGAAAAAATGAAAACAAAATAATGAGATATATCAGTGAGAATTAATTTGGAAATTCTGAGCAGACTTCTGTGAAATTTACCTTATTCCTACTGAACTGAAAACCTACAGTTTCAGACCACAGACCAGGGCTGTTGTTTTCCACCATCCTCAGACAGAAGATAAGTCTTGAGCCAACACCAGGTGTGACCTTTCTAGGGTGAGAGACCGAGATCTCCAAATGTGTTCAAAATACGAAGAGGGTAATGCAGTTGGTTAAACAGAAGCATCTAGTGCCATCTGAGCTGGCAGGTACAGCATAGCACCAACCCAAGACCTGAGCTCTGCACCAGCAGCTGGACACTAGGTGGGATACACTGGGGTATCTCAGATGCCACAGACAAAATCATTTGAAAAGTTATTCTTCCCCACTCACCCCTACCCATGTATCTTCCTACAGTGTAAATATAATGGTGATCCTCTGCTTCCAGGAGGCCAACTCTTCTCTCATCAGCATACATGAGGACAACAATAAACTGACCCGTGTCACTAGTCAGAACTGCCCAAGAAAATTACAAGCCTTTTCACATCAATGTTTGGGTGTTTTTGTGTGTGTTTACATATTTCTGTATAAATCAGCTAAATAAGTTTTCTTACATATATATCACACCAATTTAAAACAAGATAATAACATTATTCTCATTCATATTAACACATCAAATTGAAAATATTAGTAGATCCTTAATGCATCCTTATTCCTGGGGTGAAATAGACACTACCTTACTGCTATTACATATATGAAGATATATTCTATTAAAATATATTGCAACTTAAAATATACACATATACATAGTAGAGCACTGTATCAAACTGTTCTCCACCACACTTTCACTTAAAGATTAAGCAGAAGGAAAAGAGGGAATGGACTAGATGATCTCTAGAGGTCCCTTCCAACACAAACATTTTTACAATTTCTACGATTTTACAACAAATGCTTCCTCTGGAAAGTAGCAAGTAAGACAGAGTTTTTCTCAGACAAGGCTTATTTGTGAAAAGTTTTATTCTGAGTGAAGGAGTACCACCAATCTGCCAGCTCTTCTTGCCAACCTTTTCTCTGTAAGTTTACACCTCACACACATCAGGAAATCAAATTTTGTTACCAATAAGGCTTGTTGACATTTCTATGGTGAAAAAAGCAAGTTCTGCTATCAGCACTGAATGTTGGTCATGTTTTTGTGTGTTTAAGTGGTTTGGGATGTTTTTTGTTTTGTTTTGTTTTGTTTTGTTTTTTTCCCTCAGAACTTGTTACTCTGCTGTGATGATAAATTTATGAAGATTCAATTCCCACAGACTTCTAAGTAAGGCACACAAATCCACAGGCTATTATTTCTCATAGGAATAAAGAATATGCTTTATGATAGTGAATTAGTGATTGAAGAGAAGAACCTTTCTCTTTTTCAGGGCACAAGTCAGATGCACAAACTCACTGATAATAATTTTAGTGGCTCTTGACAAATTCAAGAGCATAAGGTCAGCTACATCCTGTCCATGTCTGTGTAACTCAGCAGTGAACATGTATTACAGGTCTCCATCTGTGCTTACTCTCCACAGGATGGGATTGTACTAATCTGTACCAGAAAGCTTGATTACAAGCTTCAGCAGGTTTTGCTCTGAGTGATGGAGCTCCCGTTCCAGTCCCCCACATGACAAATGGGATAGCAGCTGTCACAATCGGCGTGTAGTACCAGCACATCTCCGCAGACCAGCTAGAACTTGTGATGAAATACCAGAGCCACTGGTTTCTGAGATGTCCTGTGTCCCCCTGCATGAATCTGCACAGAAGAACTTGGAGAAAATCCACCTGCCTATTTTACATCCATTCATTTTGGGGCCTCCTTGAAAGTCCTCCATTCTTTCTCAATGGCCACCCTTTGACTCTCGTACTGACAGTGCATGTCTGCTTCCACGCTTGTGCTTTTTTCTTCAAGACCTTAAATCCCTCTAAAGCATTTCCATTAACTTACAGGGGCTATAGATCACACACTGAAACTGCTACCCAGATATTTTCTTTTGATGGAAAATCCCCAGTGAACAACCTTTCTGCTCTCTAGCTATACTCGTTTTCATGATTTCCTCTTTGGCTACAGGTTTGGCCAAGATTGTATACATTTAAGTTAATTTAAAATGTTCAAATCAATGAATTTTGGAGCCTTATCACCATCATTTCTCGAGGCAAGGCATCAGCAACTATTCCTATGTTGCACCTGGCTAAGCTTGGGTAATATTAATCTTTTTGTCAAGACTCGCAGTTTTTCCATGTGTGTTCCCACATCTCTTCCTGTCTCTCTACTCCTGCTGCTAACATTGTTTCCCCTGAACTCGACAACTAAGACATCAGAGAGTGGATGCTATTCCTTTGCACCTGGAATAGGTTATACCAAAATGTTGGTTGTGGAATTTTTTGTTTGTGCCGACCTCCTGCTCCCAAGCATGGGAACAAAATGTAGAATCTTGTTACTGAGTAGTAAATACAGGTAACTAAAATTTTGTACGGCAAGTATTATTCGGGGAATCTCCAAAGACAACCCCTCCTCCTGAGATTTCATATTCAAATATTCAGATCCATTAAGTCTGGCTGCATTCGGAGTGATTATCTGATGATAGTTTATATGTCAAAGCCTTTGAAATTCTTTTCATATGCAAGGCATAAATGACAATTCCATATCATATTGCATTTTTGTTGTGAAAAATATTTTTTTCTTTTCTTAAAAATTATCAGAATAGTAATTCTCATATTTATTTTGTCTAATTATGCTAGAGTGAGCATATTATTCTGAATTGCTAAGCTAAAAATTAACAAGAAAGAAAATATGTATTTTTTTATTCTTGACAGTGCCTGGATAATTGCTATAGTACTAGCACATGGATCCACTATAAATTAGAAAAGAAAATTGTAGGCGTTTTTGTTTTGGTTTTCTGTTGAAGATAAGACAAATGGCCATTCAATTACTAATTTGATGCCATGGTTACTTCTAGTTATTCAGAATGTATTAATGAACAAACATGTTGATTTTGTTTTAACTTGTTCCTACTCTGTTACCACTGTAAGTACAGATTTTTGGGAGTTCGGTTTTTTTGGGAAGTTGTTTTTTTTGTTGCTGTTGTTTGATTGGTTTTTTTTGGTTTGGTTTGGTTTTTTTTTGTTTGTTTGTGGGTTTTGTTTTTGTTTGTTTTTTTGTTTGTTTGGTTTTTCTAGCTTTAATTATTACAGTTAGATAATTTTGGTAGCTGCATTGCAGATATTACAGCAACAATTGTTTACCAACCATGTAAGTGGCTGAAAATATATTGTCTGTAGGGAATAAAACCATATTTAAAAGTCTATCAGTGGATAGTAACTAAAATCAGTGTAATTTATGTAGATTTTCAGAAAGACTTTTGCAAAATCCTTTTGAATAAAAAGCTTTTCAGTGTAATTCCATTGGCATAAAACTAATAACTGAAGAAAAGAATCAAGTTCACAAGCTAAGAATATATTATTAATTTCCAGCATGGAAAATGGTCAACAGTGGGAAATGTCATGCTTCTATATTAAGTACAATATTGAGGTTTTGTTATATTGAGCAATAATCAGGGGAAGATGGTCAATAGTATAATAAAAAATATCTCAAAACCATTTAAACCTTTAGTGAAGTCACATGGTTTCTGAACATTTTGTCTGTGGTCCAGTAAAGCTCTTAACACTTGCTTAATTTTTAAGCCCCTGAGTAGCCTCATTGCAAAAATCTTGGATATGCATCATTCTGTTGTGTGCTAGTTATATGTTAAAACTCTAAATTTTTTCTTTATAAAAGCTTGTAAGCATTTTTTTTTCCTTAAACTGTAATTAGCTGCACTATTTATTCAGTTAATATTTATTATTACTTGAAGTTCCTTTTTTTCTAAACACTACTGACCTAAAATTTTCCTCAAAAGTTCATAGCATCAAAAGTTGTAGGAATTCAGTCTTCCAAATCCCTGATTTTGGGAATGAAAGAATGCTGATAATGTTATTAGGAAACCCACAATTCAAAACCGTCTTCCATATTAAATGATCGTAGGAGAAACATATGTAGTGCAAACAATATCATTGTTCAATTACAGGGCTCTGCAGTATTGTTGGTCTGTCACAGGCTTAATTCTGGTCTCATTTAAGAAGAATAACTCCACTAATGTCAGTGCAAACAGAACCACTGGCAATTCCAAGGAGATGCTCATTAATGAAAACAATAAAAAAACAAAGAGCACAAAGAAGATATTAAAAGTGAGATGTCCACTACTATCTCATGAATAATATTACTTCCAAAGGATAAATTTTTTTTTTTTTTTACTATCCATGATTACATACTAAGATATGGACTCAGTGAAAAGGTTTCATCTTCTCAAGTACTGCTCAATCCACGTGGCAATACATACGCAATCTGAAAGCCATCATAGGATTTGGGATACTATATCTCATGCTACAAATACTGGTTTTGACCCCATGCGTTGACAGGGTTTGATTTGGAAATGTCTACAGTCAGTTTTGTTTTTATTTTCTACTTTTAGTCCATTTGTCTACATGCAAACACCTTAAGGGAAGCAAGGGCACGTAGCTTGAACTCCTATACAGCCTAATAAAAAAGTCTTTTGCTATCACAGTTCTGTATGGGACAGCTATAGAAGGGCCAGAGTAGTCCTTAGAATCTTCTGCCCTTAGCATTGCTGAGCATGTTGCGTGGATACAACAAAGGATTCTATCTGCCCTTTGTAACATCCCCTGAAATTGCTGATATTTGCCCATTTATTGCCTTAGAGTTCATTGTGCAGATGGAACAAGACTCCATATATGCACAGCCAAATTTGGACTGTAGTTAATATAGTGATGGTGTTGCAGTCTTAGTTTCCTAAAAAGAAAAAGTGTCTGTGCATATGCATGTGTATGTGTTTGCAAGAGCTAATGTTTCAAAAGAATACAACTCAGTATATTTCAGTGTTATGATAGTATGCAAAATAAATGGATGTTGAACTCAGAAAACTCAGAGTCCAAGTTCTGTGCATGTAAGTAGAGAAGACTGTAAAAAAATCCCTTACTCTTCAGGAGGTCGAATTAGGCTCCTTTAAAGTTCACTTACTGTTAGCCCGAGGGTCTGATTTTTTTATTTGTTGTCTTTTTCAAGGAGTTAACTTGGAATTATCATTAAATGTTAAAAGATCTTACAAAAAAGCTAGGGAACTTTATGCATACTCATTTTTTCCAGTAAAATTGTTTTCAGAGCTCACATACCTCAGTGCTAAATGCTATAAATTTTCACACATTTCTCTAGTGTGAAATGGGATCTAAGATAGCTATAATTTTCTGCTGCTACAGATTCATTTCTTGCATGAGATCCTTTGAAAGCTACAGCTTTCTCATAACACTAAGAACTTTACATTTCTGTTGAGTCCTATTATTTTCATCAAGGAGTCAGGTACAATGCCATATAGCACATATTATGTGTTGACTGATAAGGACTTATGAATTACAGTTCTTTAGATCTTTTTCTGCCCTGGCCTTCTGCCTCACATTTGTAGTGCAATGTTACATTGTAGGCTATGATCATTCTACTACCTGCAGCAATTTATTGAACAAAACCCTTTTGTATTTGCGTGTGTCTCTATTGTGTATGCTAACTAGTAGGTTTTCAGTTAATTATAACAATTAGCTATAAGGACACATAGGTGATTTTGAAGGTATGAAATCTTCTTAAGCACCAATTAAATGAGTGTAAGGAAAAATGACAGCTAGACATGAAACAGAACTTTAATGCGATTCTTCCTTAACCAGCACTTTTTTTAATAACACTCAGGTGCCTGAATCTTGATTATAGTCCAATTATAATTGTAGTTTTAGCATATAAGTTCCTTAAAATGCAGCCTGGAGACATGACTATTTAGTGATGCCTATGCTTTCAGAAGAGCAAATATTATGAAACAGTCTTGTTAAAGACCTTCATATGTTCGCATATATAAATCTCTTACAGTATTTCACTGTATATAGCTGCCTTTTTGGTAAATGAAACAAGTACATAATTCACAGTGGGAGGGAAAAAAAATAAATCAGTGTATGGAAGGTCAATAATTCTAATCACAATTTTAAAATCCCATAGAATGTGGCCTACTATTGAGCTAAAAGAGTAGATTCACAGTTTCATAGATGGACTAAACCTATCAGTATTTTTTTTTTTAGTCTACACAAATAATGTTAGAAGTTTCTTTAGTATTTTCAAGATTTGGGGAGATAGTGTGACAAATGCTGAAATTTTACTGGAGGAAGTTTATATGTACTTTAGATAAATATTAATTCCTTTTTTTTTTTTTTCTTAGCTAGTACTTGACAGCGCAGAATTTACATTTTCTATATTTCTTGTATATTCTTGATATGTTTTTAATCACAACTGGAAAAAACTAATTAATTCAGCTTTCCTTTTCTGCTGAAAGAGCTTCATGCAACCAGCAAGTACTTCAGTGTTTTTCTTGATGGGCAATGGATGTCAAATTTCAGTATCTTCCTTCCTTTCTTATGACAGAATATGAAAGTTTTAAATATATCAGAAGAACCAAATTTAACAAGTATAAATTTCATGATATCTCCTTCAGCAGATAGCTGAAAATTGGAAGTTCAGAAAATAATGTTCCATTATTACCATTGCTTCCTAGGTAACACATAATCTCATAGATATCTTTTAATTTCTTCTTGATGTAATGCATTTAAATTGTTGCTTAATATTGATTCTGTGAAAAGAATTTTATCAGATCTCATCAACAATTCATCTTTCTTCTTTGTAACTGTATGGCACCTGAGAAAGACCATCTGACAGTAATCAGAATAACATTAGAATTATCATGAAAGTATATTTGATGTTTACTATTTATACTTCTTGGTTCTTTTTACAAGAATGAAATTAATTTTATGTGACTTCCTTGTCTCAAGACTGTCATGAGAATCTTGACTCAAAATTGTAAGGCTTAAATGTTAGTGTAAACCAATAACTGACAAAATAGAAACATTAAATTTATTAATGAATTTTGATTGCTTCTCTAGGGGACACAGCATATACATAAGCCAAATTCCCTGCTAATTTATTTTCTGATCATTACTCTTAGTACCTCTATTTGTGGTTGTATGGAATTATAGCTACTTAACAGGGTGAAAGATCTCATGTTAGTAATAACTAACCAAAAATGTATTTTGACTGAATTTCATGAGGTAATTTCTGTGCTATTTTGTACTAATAGCACAGAAACAACCCATGAAATACTAGGAAGCTGCAATACATTTTAATGCCTCTTCCTGGTCACCCGAAACTGTCTTTGATATTGTCAGAATAACCGCAGCAACATTTTTTACACAGAATGATGTCTCTTCTAAACCAGAAGATGATTATAAGTGGCAACCAGGTAAAAGTGTATAATTTCACTAAAACTAGAAAAACTATCTCAATTTATACCAGTGGAAGG
Organism: Megaceryle torquata; assembly: GCA_024611175.1. Classification (NCBI taxonomy): domain Eukaryota; kingdom Metazoa; phylum Chordata; class Aves; order Coraciiformes; family Cerylidae; genus Megaceryle; species Megaceryle torquata. Next base: position 106,839 of record JANIJG010012057.1, on the reverse strand, counting down.
TTGAGCTCAAAGCATAAACAAACAAACACATGAACACACACACCCCTAATAAGAAGGAAAACTCCCAAAATAAACTAAGAATTGATCTATTTCATATATAAGGTTTGGTTTGTTTGTTTGTTTGTTTTTATTTCTCTGAAGAGTTAAGACTCACTTCATCTCAAATAACATTTTGAGCACTGAGCAACTTTAACTGAAAACCAGTCAGACACTAGTTAAAGGAGAATACGATTTGTCTTTGGTAGGATGATTAGAATTAATAATCAACTGATTAGAACATAAAGTATACAAATATTTGTCTTGAGGTTTTATATTGCAGTGTTTTTAAGGGTTTCCTCATATGTTTGGGACAAAGGACTGATTAATATTATTACTTGTTTAAGCATTAATGCCATAATAAAAAGAGATCTAAAAACCCAGTCTGTATCACAGAAAATATAATATTTTAAAGATAATTTTGTCTTCTTACATTATGAAGACAAAGCAACCTCACAGACTGCCTCTGCTTTTCTAACTCATTGTCAGATTTTCAGTGGTATCTCACTGCCTAAAGTTTCAAACTAGCACTAAGATTCATTGCTTTCTCTTCCAGATATATTCTTTTGGAAAATAAAACATTCAAGGAGAAACTCCTCATGATTTTCCTTAAGATGCTAAGGATTTCCCAAGCCAAATTGGTTCTATGGTAGTTACCTGATATCTGTACAAATCAAGTGTATTTGGATACATTACTCTAGCTCACATACTACTCTACAAGCCCAGGACACTCTAATGTCAACTGTCTCTGTGTCTCCTAATCTAACATAATCAATGTATAAGGAGGAATTTCTAACCTTAGGACAATGACATTTTCACTTGAACTCAAGGGCTAGATGTGTGTTCTTTGTCCACTTTATTTAATAAAGAAAATTATTTTGTTGCTTTCAGTTAAAACCAGAAGGTGTTTATAAAGTTATGAGTCTAATGTGATATGTTTATACCCTTAGTGTGGGCAGAAGATGTGTTAAATTTGTTGTAACAGAGAATGATAGAGAGACTTAGGTACATGTATACATTTGAGAACATATTTGGATGTTTTCTCAGTTAAAGAAAGGCGATGAAAAGGAAAAAATGTTTGTGCATCAACCACTAGCATACAAAAAAAAAAAGATAATTTAAATAATTATCTATGTAACTTAACTAGCCAGTGCCAACAATGTATCTGCAATATGTTTACACAATTGACTTCTTAAACAGCTTTAATTAACACATATAAAAATCACTATGCAGAAAAAAACCATAATACCTTTACCAAACAAAGCTTTAAATCTGTTAATTAACACTGTTCAATAAAGTATATAATTTTTGCAAACATCCCTTACTTTGTCAGGAAAAACCTATAGCTGCCATGTGCACCTTTAACAGAAAATATTAAAATAAAATATTTGCTGTCAGTGGAAGTATATGCTTGCCATGGTGTATATGATTACTATCTGTCTTTTCATATTTGCTTTACTGGTACCTAAAATAAATCAATGACTTGCCATAGACTTTGAAAAAGGTTATCCATTACATATTTTTTTTTATTTGCTGCCTGGTACAATGTTACACAAAGCATACCTTAGTAAATAAATAACTTCCTCATACAGACTTATTCTTAGCAGCTATATGCCTTGTTTTTTAGTGTAATAAATTTCACTACATCCCTACAGTTCAAATAAATTGGATTTTAATTTTAATAGATACAGAATCTTAATAAAAAGAGACAAAATGTGTCCTGCCACTCTAATGCAAACCTCTCAGTTGTTCAGCCATATTTACTGAGCACTGTTGAGATGCATCCCCTGGCACTCTTACATCACTGCAACAGCTCAGAATACAAGAAATTAAAACCCAACAGTCCCTTTGTATTTTCTGCAACTCTTATTTGGACAAACTTCCACTGAAAAAAGTAGATAATCCAAGAAAGATATGAGGATAATGATTGGACAGATAGCCTATTCCTTCCCACAGACAGTGCAAAGAGGATGGGAAGAACGTGAAAATCTGACAGATTCTGTGAGAGAGTACACTATTACCTGGATAAAAACCAAATCAGACCAAAAGAATTTCAGTATTTCTAAGCTCATATCTACCCTCATGATAACCCAAGTGAGGGTAGTGTTTGTAGCCCATACAGACATGTCTGAACTGTTGACTTCAACAGTCTTATCTAATACTCATACTTGCTGAGATACACAGCTGTTGTTGTTCTCTATACTGCTATTGATAATAATTTTTAAAACTAAATCAGGTTGGTCTTCAAGGTACAATCAGATATCTTAGATGCAGCAGAAGCAGAGAGGCAGATAGAGAATGGAACATCTGTGAAAAGTGCAGAGGCAGATGTTTCTAATCAGTCTCAGGGCATGTCTATACTGGTAGACTATAGCATGATGGAGAGATACTGAAAATAGCAAAGGCTCTGGAATAAGAGGAGTAACAGCATGCAAAAGTATCAACATGGATGCTAATTGCCTAGTAATGTAGCATTTGATTCATGCTTTTAATATAATCTTAATTGTATTTTTCTGTGGATGATATATCAGGAAGAAATACTCTGATTAGGAGAATTTTAATAGCTACAACAAGTCAATATCTGAGGTGAAAAAAAAAACCTCTTGAGCAAAGAAGAATCTGGATGTGGGAGAATTTGGGCCAAAAGAGCTCGGACCAGGTGCCATGGAAAGACTTTGGGATCTCCAGAGTGGAAGATGACTATAAATGCTTTGCAAAACAGGCTTTATGGGGAAGCAGGATGAAAAATAAATGGATGGGAAGGAGAAAAGGGAATATCATACATCTTTTCACCAATTACTATTGTAAATGTTTCTTCCTCCCCCTATTGCTTCTGTGGTATTTAGATCACTCTGATCCATAGAGCAGTAAATTGATGACACTAGTAATGTAGTGACAGCTTCCTCTGGAGTCTATATCTGTCTTCCTCCAGCAAATTTTTCCATTGGAGGGCTGCCCTTTGGTATTTAAAAAAAATTTCGCTACTTACAGTTTTACAGTTCAAAATTATTTAAGTTTCTCAAAGGTAATTAATAAATTCTCATGGATTAGTTGCATCCAGTGAAGGGGATGAAGGGGTATTCTTTCTGAAGTATTCTTCCTTTGAAGCTCTGGAAGTTCAGTCATATTACTACTGAAGTCAGGACTTTTGTCAAGTCCTGATAGTCAGTGTGGGTAGCTGGGAACATGTTTGTAATAGCTTCTGGACTGTTGATAAATCTCACTCGTTCTCCAAGATCAGTGTATATTCTAGGCAGAGAGGAAAACCAGAGAATTTTCCAAGGAATTTCCATCATACATGCAGAAAATAATTTCATTTTAAATAATCAAGAAAACAGCTCAAAGGCTGGAATATTGAGGATTTTATTTTTGCAGCTTTGAAGGACTAAATAACTAAATTAATCTATATTTTAAAAATATAGCAACTCATCTATTTTGTCCTCCAAATCTTCAGTAACTTCCAATGAAGTTATTAACTCCTTGTTAATCCATCTTCATGAGTGCCATAGTTTAACCCCAGCTGGCAACTAAACACCAAGCAGCCACTTGCTCACTCATTCCCCTCAGTGGGATGGGGAGGAGAATTTGACAAAAAAAATAAAAGTTGTTGATTTATATAAGAACAGTTAATAATTGATGATTATATAATAATAAGATACAATGGTAATGAAAAGTGAGATAACAAAAAGAGAAATAAAACCCAAGACAGAGAAGTGATTCACAGTGCAGTTGCTCACCACCCACCAATCGATGCTCAGCCAGTCCCCCAGCAGCAATCAGCCCCTCCTGGTCAACCCCCCCCAGTTTGTATACTGAACACGATGTTGTATGGAATATCCCTTTGGATAGCTCAGTTCAGCTGTCCTGGCTTTGCTCCCTTAACAGCTTCTTGTGCACTGGCAAAATTCCTCTTGCCAGATAGTCCTGTGAGATGTCAAGTGGCCTAAAAATGTCAGGACAAGGTTCTAAACATTCACAAGTCATAAGATTATTTAAAAAGACTTTCATGCTTCATGTCCAAACATTCTTGCCACGACCAATTGGAGAAGAGAAAACTCTGTCCTCTAAGCCACAAAGTCTTACTCCAATGAGTGACATGGAACAGCACACATATGTGAGACCATACATTCATATGTGTTTAGAAGTTCTTAGAAGTTCCACCTACCAAGTTCTGGGATTATTGTTTAGCCTTACCCAACCCAATGTGTTTTTTCTGGATGAACTGTCACAGAACTATGCCATAAAAATTAGGTAAGGAACTAAATATCTTAATGTTTAATCCGTTAGTTTGGTTATCATACTCTTACCTGGGTATATCATTTTATTTATGTTTCATACTAACTTTACAAATGGGCGAACTATTTGCACTGTCAGAAATGTAAGCGTTTGCAACAGTGAATCCAGACAAATCATACTTCAGGGATGTCACTGAAGTAATCTTGAGGTAATCTCATCAAAGAAGACATCAAAAATAAATTGCAGGTGATGTTTTAGACTTGTTTCTTCCGTCTTAGACTTTTTTTTAGGTATCTTCACCTAGGTCTTTCTGCACCATTAATTAGTTTATCTTTGCTTGTTTGTCTACTGCAACTCACAAGTGCTGCTTAAAAACTTCCCTGTTGTCACTCCTGATGAATTCTGATGAATTGCATACTTTAACTCAGCTAAGGAAAATACACAAAGAAAATGTTTTTCTGAAAACTGGGCTAGATATAGTTTTGTTGCTGGTTTTGCACCATGTGTAGGTAGAAGTTAGCTAGAATATGACTGAAGTGGTAATCTGAGCATTTCTCTGATTTGCCATTGCTTCCCTCAACATGTTCTCTAAAACACTGGAAGAATGCTGTGACTGCTAGCATTTTTTAATTTTTTTTTTTTTTTAATGAATATATGGCTTCTGTTATGGTCTATCAATCCTTAAATGTTACACTTTCAGGGAATAAATCCACTTGCACTATTATTTTATAACTTTCAGTCAAGCTGAACTTAATGACCTGGCCAGTTATTTTTATGCCCCAGAGGTGGGAAGAAAATTACAAATGAGAGATTGTCCACAGAAAAGATTTTAATGTATCAAGATATTGTATATTTTACTCTAGCTTGTTCTCATGCAGACACTACTGTAATCCATATTTTTTGTTACCTAATAAACTGGAATAGAGTGTGTAGCTCCCAAAACCTTGTGTGAAGCCACCTATAAAATCACTGTGGCACAACAGAGCACTGGGCTCAGTAGAGCTAAATACACAGCCTCACAGCAGTAGGAACTTTGTCCATCCACCACAGAGGAGCCCTACACAAAACTTCCTATGAAACTCAGCTATTCAGCCATGACCATAGTCAGAACCTACCTCATCCTCATGAGAATTACTAGAGAAATGCCCAAAGGCACAGATACATCTGTCATAACATGCTAGCCCTTTAGCTTTTCAGTAGTAGGTCCTTGTTTCTACTGCAGTCTCCTCTGACACTACTGGCAAAGCCAAAAGATGAGAGTTGCCAGTAGATCCAAATCTCCCAGCTACAAGCCACAGGCAGAGTCTGAAATGGCTGTTCCAGGCCAGGCACAGTGCTCCAGCTGGCTGCTCCCCACACATGAATGCTTTTGTCACCATCAGACCACTTGGAAATCTACCTAGTGTGGCTGTGCTTGTTCATGCAACCAATTCCTGTCCTTCCTCTCTAACAAAAACAGTCTTCTTCAAACAGCAGCAATGTTCCCACGCTTCTAGTCCTAGAAGAATAACCTAGAAGAAAACACAACCCCCCCCCCAAAAAACCAACCCCCAAACAAACAAAAACACACACATGCACACAAATAAATAAATAAATAAATACCCCCCCCAAAGACCCCAAATGATAAAAAAAACCCCACAACCAAAACAAACCAAACAAAAAACCCAAAACAAAACAAACAAAATGAAACAAACCAACCAACCAACCAAAACCCAAAACAAACAAACAAACAAAAAAACCAACAAAACCCAAACCCCAACAACCAAATTAAAGGAAAAGTCTGCAAAGCTTATTCAAGATTCACATTTTGTGTCTCCTGAATGCAAAATACTCTTCAGGCTGTTCTCCTCTAAAACTGAGCACACACTCCTGACCTTGGTTACAGTTTCAGCAAGCTACAAGAGAAACAAGATAACTCCCACAAGATGATCTAGACACTGATCAGCCTTAGTTCTTGCACAGAAGAAACACAACACAGTGAAGCCTGATGTGAACAACCTTATGAACAACTCCCCAGTACCTTCTTCCTTGTAAGAATGTTCTACTACCATCATGTTGTCATTACACCCTTGATCTCTACTGTAAGCATGTCTGCTCTTGGCTGGTCCAGCTTTTAGATGTGAAAGTAAATGTTTAAGAAAGAGATGGAGCAGTGATGCTGACCCAGTATGTGGTAGGAAGAGGAGGCTCAGCACACATTTTGTTCTGAGTATGTCTCACTTTCTATGATGTAACAGCAGGAACAACTCAACTCTTCTTTCTAGCTCTTTCAGAAATATATGTAACAGCTTGATAGGGACATCAGGTCTATTGCCTACCCAGTGTGTGAAAAGTATCTGCACAGAGAACAGCAATAGCAAAATAGCATATAAAAAGTAAGTTCTGGAGGTGAACAGAGTGTGAGAAATATCTATTCCTTCTAAAGGAAAGGTGGAAGTACACAAATATTTCACTCAAATGTTATCACAGATACTCAGAGTTCTTACTTTCTCAGCATTCTCAAATTTATATTTTTGAGACTGATAACCTCATGGTCTGAACATATAGAAGACAGTGACAATTACTCTGCAGACAGAAATTCTGTCTCTGCATTTTCTTTGTCCAAAGAACCTATTGTCTTTCCCATTTTTTCTGTTCTTTTAAGGACATAATTAGGCCAGTGATTTCCTCCCTATTCTCCCCCCAGTTTCCCTGTCCAGTGCCTCATCATCATGCTGCATGTTGGAGAAAAAGAAGAGTCAGGAAGGAGGTAGAGGTATTCAGCCACAACTTACAGGCTTACTCTTCCCAAAAGAAGGGCAAAGTTTCCTTGCCTCTTAGAAAAAACAAAGAAAATCCTTAAAATGTTTAGCAATGTTTGGGGAGATCATAAAGAAATGTTGTTAGCAAGTGTGAGAACAGGGCTGGGATGACTCAGAAGCTTGAGATTGGAAAAGAAGATTGAAAGGGGACAAAGGCCAAGGTCTTGAGGAGTGTATGCTGGACTGCTGGACTCACTGTTCAATAGTAATTTGAAAGATAGACAGTTGAAACTTGTGGATTTTCTGAGATTTCTTTCTGCTAATGTCAGAAGCTGTTGGCACTTCAATAGACTTAATCTGGTGCAGAAATTCCTTTTGATACTCGCTATCTACTGTTAGCACAGTTAGTCCAAACCTGGTTTTATTTCAGAAAGCCACTGATAAAATATTCCAGGGCAATGAAAAAGATGGTATCCTTTCTGTCAAAAATCTTGTTTTGCTTCGACAGGACTAGCAAGCACAGATCCCACTGGAACACCCTTTCTTGATGACTATGAATGCTCTTGCCAGGAATAAAGCAGTAGGTAGCTGATGTTTGCCTCCTGATTTGATCCGCTGGGGAAGGAACATATTCAGATACTGAGATATCATACTTATATGCAAGAAGGATTATTCACCATCCTTACTGTTGAGTGACTTTGGGATCTGGAAAAGGCCTCTGAGGCCTGGGATGAATGGTAAGGAGAGGACAATAATGGAGCACAGTGTTTGTTCTATGGCTCTGGACATTCCTGGAAGAATGAACTCTTATTATGTCGTACCTGTTGTCTATCCTCAGAGTCACCTGAGGAGTAATGGGAGAGGATGATAACCAAAAGGTTTGAGTTTAGTGTCACTCAGGCTGCTGATTTTGAGACTGTGTCACAGGCCTTTCCTGTGTCACAGCCTGGATTCTCTGTCTGACCAGGAACAATGATGCTGAATCAGAAGAACTCAGTCAGTCCCCCAAGGAATGGGAACACTGTGCTGCCAAATGGCCTGAAGATCTGCATCATGGATACAGACACAAGGTGGGATTCCTCTGTCGGAAATTGTCTCAGAAACAAAGTCACAAAGAAGTATAGATATAAGTATGCTTCTTCCCATATTCTGGATTGCACAATGGATGATCTTATATGCAATACCTCACACTTTTTAAATTACTGAAAAGTGTAACGATCTCAAGAAAGTTTCTCAGATTGTGAGATTTTTCTTTCTTTTCCAAGTGTGAACAAATCTCAAGCTCTGATGACTTAGCCATATTAATTACAAGAGTTTGTAAGGCAGTAAAAACAAGGTAATGCTAGTCATTGATGGACAATAGTATCAATAGAGATAGTATTGTTTAGCAGCTAAATGTAATTCAATTTTGACAGGTAGTCAGTTATAATGTCAATTATAACTGTTTCAAAATGTCAAATATAAGTAATGAAAACCCAAGCAGAACCATTACCTTTCTTGAAGACTGCATGGCATTTTTAAGGAGAACTATTGCCTTTTTAAATTTCAACAGCATTGAAGTACAGAACAGCTTCTCAGTCACTAAGTTAGCTGTTTGTGAATATTCTTGATGGTTTTGAACTGTGGAGGTATTTATCTCTCTAGCTGGAGTGTATCATAAAATGTTGTCTTCTAGTTAGCTACTAAATGCAGTATTTTGGAAGCACAATTGGAAAGCGAACTCACTAGAGGTAATCACCATCTGTATTTTTCCTTTACTTAAATAAAAAAAATTCCTTTCCATGTCGCAATCAAAATCATTCATTTTACATAGTAGTAATTGATCCCTCTTGTACTTACTTTTTAGTTTCCCCCTCTGCAAGCTATTACATTACTTAGAATCTACTGAAAAGCAAAATACTAATTAATTTCACATGAAACTGCTGTTTACAAAAGTTATGTGAAGGTAACACGCTTCACATTTGCAAGCACTTTGACACAAAGCAGACAAACACAACACACAGCTGATAATTCATCCTAAAGTACAGACTAAGCTGGCAATAGCTGTTGCCAAGACAGTGCTGTGCTGTGCAGAATACTGTCACCTCCTGTAGCCAGTTCCCAAAATTAGCTGAGAGAAGAATAAAATTATTATGAGAATATTATCTGTGGAGTTTTTTTAGCAATGAAATGGGTCCTTGCCTTGTAGCATGTCAGTTGAAAGCTGCAAAGAAGGTGTGTTGAAACGAACAATTTTCTTCCTATTAGCATAAATGCTGTGCTTCTAAGGAGCATGTAATGATCAAAGTGCATTGCAACAGAAGAAAGATTTTCTGATGAGATCTAGGGCTTCTAAAGGCCTAAAAAGAAGGCAGGTGGCTAAATTTGGACTTGCACTGAAGTTCAGTATCTTAGTCAAGAGTCATGTTCTGAAAACTGTAGCTTTACATGTCCCAGTCTCGTCAGAGGCAGGCAGCCTGGTGTTTATCTTATACCCCAATTGCTCTGGTTCTGATCCTGATATCTCATTCAGCTTCTTTTGAGACATTCATTGCAGCAGCTGTATAAAGAGCAATATAAACTACATTGCACAGCTGGTTACAGTCCAAGCCCACAGATTTCACATGCTGTCAGATTCATCACTTATACAGGTGTGGAAGTTCCAGGTCATGTCTGCTTTTATTGTGTTAAAGGATTAAACCTCTGTTCAATAGCTCCCTGAGGAAAATGGTACTCATAACAGAATGATCCATTCTAAGCATGCAGTTCTCATGGGATTTTTTTTATGTTTACATTCAGTGCAGAGACAAAGAGTATGTAGCTAGAATGAAAGTAAGGAATTTTACCAAAGGACTTGTTACGGACTTTCCTTGGTTCCAAGGTCTTCATTCATCTACTAGGTTATCTGCAAGGAGTCCTACCAGATCATATGTTGTTACTGATACAATTAATTTGTATAAGTTTTATCAGAATGGGAAACCTCCAGTGTGAAAGTATTTTGCATTCATATTTACCAGTAGATGCGACTAAGGCAATACCTTCAAGGATGTAAGAAAGATTGGTCTTAGTCCTTCAAGAAGAAAGTGAAATATATTGCAATGGAAGTCAGACAGAGAAAGGTGCTCTGGAAAGTAAACAAAATGATTGTGACATCCCAAGAATGATAACTTATTTTAGTCTTAATGTTTTGCAGTATTATACCAGCAACAGAATGTTAATGAACTTATACATGTGTTTTGAACTGTGGTGTGATGGAAGTTGGGTGAAGCTGGGAAGAACCAGGGATATTTCCACAACCAATAGAGGTAAGAAAGCTAGATAAGGAACATTTTAGGGTGTAGTAAATCTCTCTTATTCAGCTACATTGTTCTTCTGTAGTCAGTTTGAGCCTATTTGGTGGATAATTTAATTGGGGTTATTTTATCTCTGTAGTGTAGCAGGCAATATTAGTGGATGCAGACTTAGAGCACAAAGTCTTTCCTTACAACCCTGAGCACATAATCTAAATACAACAGAGAATCCTCAGCACTTTGCTACTGCTTAACTGCAGGTTGGCCTCCTGTTTTCTTGCTATTTCAGATCTTTTTTCCTGAACTGATTAACTTTTCACATGCACTGTGGAGGCTAGAATCTATTACACTAGAATCTATTACTGCTCTGCCCCAAATATTCTTTCAGCATATCTTTATATGCTGTAGTATTCTGAAAGAAAATAGTTTTATGGTGTACCTGGGTTTCTTTGTCTGTATTCCTATGAAGCAACTAAGAAGACATTGAAGAGTGTGAATTCCATTGCTCTCATGCATAACATAACTGCAGATACTATCTAGCAATCTTTGCACTAAGCCTAACTACTTTTGGATTAATTCAGTCCAGAAGATTTTTCTTTCTGCATATCAGTCTTTGGCTCTGGATTTAGTCCTCTTGTATAAATAAACTCATTGATATTATCTTGGCTTCTAGTGGACACTTATCTGCACTGCAAAACTTGGCATTACAAAATATCATTGGCAGCCCAATGAAGAGAAGCTGAAAGCAGGAACAGCAGGAGTTTTGGAAGGTCAGGATATGCACTGGCTGAACTTTGCTGGAGAGCTTGTACAGCACATTTGCATAATTTGCTGTGGAAATTACTCAGTTCTCACAAATATTTTGAAAAGAAAAAGGATCTTTGGATATTAATGGGTTTACAAGAAATATTCACTAATCTCATACTTTGAGATTTAGGCTGTTCGCAAAATACTTGTTGAATAAAGGGATTTTACTCATTAAGCCCAAGAAACAGACTTGGAATAAAAATGTAAGGATTTTTTGTCCCCATTGTGTAAAATCATTGTGAATGGGACATGTTTCCAACTTGAAATCATGTTGTGTGGAATACTATTATAAATTCAGGACTTTTTTTTTTTTTTTTTTTTTTTTTTTTTTTTCTTTCACAATAATTATTTTATTAAGAGTTGAATAACAAGGAAAAACTCAGAAGGCATGAAAACCAGGAAAACTAGGAGAGTGGTAATGCTAGCTTACAGTTTCTTGTTGTCACAGAGAATGCTTCTGGAAACTAAGGTAGATTTTTTAAAAGCAGCATGATGCCTTATTAATATACTCTTCAGGAATTAATATCAACTCAACTGATACAGGGATCATGAAGGACTGGGAAGAAATGGCCATTAAATTGAGGAATTTGTTGCTATGAGATGTGATGAAGTGCAAAATACAAAACAACTCAAAAAGATGGCAGAGAAAATAATGGTAGAAAAGTATGGTGGGGATATTAAATGCCATGGTGTAGATGCAAAACCAACCCAGGAATTTCTTAAATGAGTGATTACCTAAACATCATAGGTAATAGTTTTACTTCCCAATCCTAATAAATTTTCCCTAATCATTTACTCTTGGCCACTATAAGAGAAAGGTTACTAGGCTACACGGATCATTGATGTGAACTAATATGATGGTACTTAGGATTTCTGTAGCTTTTTACCTTCAAATCAGGGAGCTTCCTAACTAAGCTAGTTTTTATTTTTTGTTTGTGACTGTGTCTGCAGGTATCTTTCAAGTCATATGTACCACAATGCATTCATATATTCAAGGCAATGTACTTTGATTATTTTGAGGTGGTGGTGAAATCATACTTCTCCAAAAGAGCAGACTAAGTTGTAAGGAAAAAAGGTTATTAATTGTCAAGAATTTTAAAATCATTTTTATATATTTTGCCATTTTCTATCCCCATCTATGGATTCAAATCCATGACAAGAAAAGGAGCTAAAGGTTTCTAAGTATAAAAAATTTTACCAACAAGTAAGCCCTAATAGGTTTCATTGGTTCTGAATCTATTTGCCCTAAAAAGGGGAGGTTCTTTGCCGAACGAACCATGATCTCAGAGTTTGTTCTGCAGCAGAACTTGGAAAGCATGGAATAACCAATATGTTGTTGGGATAGAAATGCAATATGGGAAATATTCTGGGCATTGTTTCCAGTCTTTGTGACATCTTGTAATTTAAACTTTCCTCTGTGGTTATAATCTCTTCTGTGTGCTACAGCAGGCTCAGCCTTTTTCTTCTCCCTGGTTACAGTTTCCCTGTATGTATTTAGAGATGCAACTTGGAAAATTTCAGCCCTCTTTTCAAAAAAAAAAAAAAAAAAAAAAAAAGATAATTCTAACTAGCTTCCGTACAGAAATTGGCTTAGAAAACCTTTTAGATCATTCAATTTTCAAATCTAGTCTTAATTTATCACAGATCAACCACAGAAAACAATTAATTACAAGATACTATAAAATAACACATAATCGTATAATGGCTTGGGTTGGAAAGGACCTCTACAGGTCCAATCAGCTTTGTGTCATCTTCAAACTTGCTAATTGTGCACTTGATCCTACTGTCTATATCATCAATGAAGATATTAAACTGCACATGTAGGATGTCAGAAGAAGACAAGTAGGAGCTACACCAAAGACATTGTATTAGAAGCCATGCGTTAAAGGCAGGTCTTTCCTTTGACTCAGTAGCAGCAAGCATTCTACATTCGCCCATTTACTGAGGTTTGTGAGATTGTTTCTCTCCAGCTTTCAAAAAAAGCTCTTTTCCAAGGCTAGAATTTTTAGCTTCCTCTACAGCCTTGAAAGTAGATTGCCCAGATGATCCTAGTGGGCATCTCTCACTTAATCAATCCCCTAGCACTAGAGCAGCCATGGCAATTGATGGCATAATGATCTAACCTGTTGGTTTTCTTTTTTTTTCCTGAGAAATATATTTTTTTAATCTTCCAAGGACTGAAAATAGTTTTTTTTCTACCCAAAATCTGATTCCAACCAGAGGTATGTAAAGGAAATGTAACAGCCTTTGAAACATAGGAAGTCTGATTTGTGGCCCACAACACCTTTTCACCTCTGTTTTGGGGAAGAGTCAGGGCAAGCTTTTTGTTTGTTTATTCTCAGGTATAGATACTTTACACATGAAAAAGCAAAAGTTGTTATTTTGGGGTAGGTAAAAAAGAAATAGAGTTGTAGGGCACCAGAAGTGTTAGCAGATTAAATCCTTCTGTTTATTGTACAGATGGAGGAGTATAGTTTTGACTACTTGACCTTTTGGATTCTGGATCTGAGAGTTTGATAAACAGTCATCATAAGCAGAAAGTGTCTCTGAGAGCACATGGTGAAAACCACTGGTGAGATACAATATATTTATTTAATCATCATGGCTTATATTGCATATCTGGGTGGGAAAACATAGCTTGAAAAAATGCCAAAAGGAGAGAAGTGTATTTATTTAAAATACATGTGCCAGGGGTCTACTGCAAGCATGAGATTCTTCTGTGGGAGTGAATGGCAAACTGTAAATTATATATTCTAACTGTGTCACTCTGAAATATTGTAACCACCTTTTAGCTCTTTGGCTTTAGAATAGGAAAACAATCCAGAAAAGGCCTTTGAAGATGACAGTGTGTCATGTTATGTATTGTTACGGGAAGGCTACTTATCAGGCAAATTTGTATAAGCTCTGACTATTTAGAATATATAAAACATAGAAATTAAATACAAGATTATTTTATTCGAGGAATTTTTGTCCTTTTGTGTGACTTGAATTACACCTATTTTTTAATCCTGATTTTTCTTAACTGTTGCAACAGTTTGAAACAAAAATTGCCCCCTAATTTTCTAAGAATACAGATTCATGTTCAGATAAAAATGTATCTAATTTTGAGCAAAAATAATTCCTGTTTTGAGACAAAAAAATATCTCAGCAAATGGAAATTTGTCAACTTACCTAATCCTATAATAATAAAATTGTAATAAAACTCAGAATATTTGCAATATCACAGAACATCATGTGGTACATTTTTGCAAGACAAACTTCATAAAGAAAATATTGTACAGGTTTATTCATTACTTTATGCATAAGAGATCTGAAAACCAGACATGAAGTAGACCATGTCTGGTACACTGTACAAGAAGCAGACTATGCCTGGTTGTTCATTTTATACTTTCAAAAATCAAAAAAAGTGGGTGATCACCTATTGATCAAAATACTGTACATTGGAGACTTTTGTGCATACTTCTGATCAAAATGAGATTTATATTTACAGCTGCTATTATTACCTCCCCAGTTACCTGAAAATAATTTTATTCCACATTAAAATGAGTATTTCATGTCTCATATTGGTACAAGGTTTTGTGTCCCCCTGTTTTATTCTTCAGTTTTACTTCTGTATGCAGCATGTAAACGACCATCTGACTCAGACAGTACAGTTAATATTTTGAAATGCTGTATCATGAGTACTTGTGTTTGGTTCTCATGGGTTTAATTGTATGCATAGTAGAGATGGCAGTATTGAAGCAAGAGATTTTATGTTACTTGTGGGATGCTTTTTTGCATCTTTTAAACAATGGTGATATGCATTACTGGAAGAGTTGTCATTTCCAGTTATAATTGATTTGCATGGCTGCCATTGTGTAACATGCAAAATCACAACAGCAGGGAAATATGGGAACAGGCAAGTCACCACTGTGCTTAATCTGAGGCTGTTAGTTCATATTTTAAAGTTGCACTTGTCAGTGGGAATCATGGACTGTTTGATCCATTAACTATCCCAAACTTTTTACTTTCTAGAGGTTGATGGCATTGGTACAGTGCAGTGAATTTGCTGTAGAACATTCTTTCCCTTCAGGTTTATGAAGATGGGAGGGAACCCTCTCTTTATTATTCTTGTTGAGGGCTAAAGAAAAGAGAAGTCTCAATGCATTTTACATACCTTAAAAGAGAAGTGGGTGTGGATCACTGGAATGTTGCTGATGATGACGTCAGTCACTCCATGAAGTTTCCTGCCCTGTTCCGAAAATCACCCTATTTCCCACACATTCTTAAATACCCAAAAGGATCATGCCTGAGTACAGAGTCAGCCTGACCCAGTTTTTACTAAATATACAATCCTAATCTGTTTGGCTCTTTGCATTAAATATCATTCAGGCATGTCAGCAAGAAACAGTAATATCAATCTACTTAGCTCAAAGTGTAACTACTTGATTCCATTTGTGTGGACACATGACTAACAATAGCATTGGTAGCAGCAAGCTGTCCATGCAAGGCAGATTAAAGATATAAACTATTTATATATAGCTTCTGTAGCTGCATGGTTTCTTACCAGGAAGATCAGAGCAATTCGTAGTCAGAACTCAGGCACTCACAGTAATTTGTCAGAGAAATGTGGAGGCAAAGGAGACAGATGAGTATTGTGAAATAGTCAGGTCCATTAATTTTATTTAAATATAAAACCTCTCTGAAGAACAATAGGAGGTACAATTAAAATAGGGTGACCCAGGAGTGTTGAGATGTTTTTGAGTTATTTATGCCTTTATTGGAAATAAAGGCATAGATAACATAGCTTCAGCCAAGGTACCACTGACATCCATTTCCCTCTAAGCTCTGCTGTTTGTTTGAGTTTCTGGACCACAGCTGAAAACTACTGACATGACTTCATAGTTGTCTGGCGGCAGTTCAGACACCTCCCTACTGACCAAAGAATCCACTGAGAAACCCTCTGTCAGCCAGCGGCCCTGCATGTGGGAGATGTGTGCTGGGAACAACAGGGCCTGCCATGTGGCCTGGGTGCACCTGCCATGCTGCACCCTGGTGCTTGATGCTGGCCTGCACTTGACAGGTGTCCCTGGTCCTGCAGCAGCCATGCAGCTGTTCTGAGCACACAGGAAGGATTTGCCTCATGGGTCAGACAGACATTTTGGAAGCAGCTGGAGGAGAAGCAGTAAGAGGGTGATTTTATGTAGGCTTAGGATAACCTGTTGCTCCTCCTCTGGAACTTAACCTTTCTGGTTCATAGGACACAATCCAACAACCTTTGCTTTTCACTTGTGGGATGTACAAGTTTTAATACCCCTAGAGTCACAGCACTGCCCCAAGGAGCAGAATAAAGCAAAGCAAATGGGAGCAGCTGGAGATTTTCGGGAGCTTGGAGATGTCTGTTTTTCCCATTGCCAAACTCCTTGCATCACATTTGAAACCTAGGCAATCACCTCTGGGAGGAACATGGGGCAGATACCAGGAGGAATCAGAGCAGGCTGAGAGATGAGTAAGGCAGGAGAAAATGGCACTGGAAGGTGGCAGATTTCCTGGCAATAGGAGGTTATCCTTCCAAGACACTATGTACTATAAATGGAAACCAAAATAAAATCTATGCATTGTCACGTTTATTTTGCTTTTGTCTTACTCTTTGTCTGCCTATAAACAGAAAGAAATGCAGGATGTAAACTGATTTTTTATTTAGTGATCTAACATGGCTTTTTGTCATCTGAATCTCATAGTTTTAAAGTAGATAAATGACATATGAGTTGATGATGACATCCTTACTAGAAAAACAGTAAAAATAAAGAAGTACAGAGGATATACAAAATATCCTTCAGTCAAGGAAGGAAGGACAAATACTTGTAAATAAGAAGGCTTTGTTTGTTAGGAAAGGAAGAAGCAAACGTATTTGAAAATCTTGTATTCTCTTTAAATTTATAAAAAAAAAAAAAGTTCAACATCTACAAGTGCTTAAAAAAAATAGGTACAAAATACTATCAATAAAAGCAAATTTTAAATTACTCATTAGCCAAAGAGTTTTGTTGTCTCAAGGACAGTCATTACTGCATTACAAAAATACCTGCATTTTACAAATTCATCCATTATACACATCCTCTCTCTTCTTCCTCTGCCATTGGAGCTTCTTGTGCAAATCAGTAATATATACAGAGAAAAAAATCCAGTTCTAGTTCTTCAGTTCCTTCTTTTATGATCTATGCCTTCCTTCTCACTGTTTGGTCTCTGGCAGATGCAGGGGTGACAACCAGGCAGAGAGCAGAACAGACTTTTTAATTAAGATTTTATATTGGTTTCCTTTGAATTTGTTTAGAATCAGTATTTCGTAAAAGATGTCTGTCTTTAAGAATATATTAGCTCAGGAGGTGAACTTTTGTTATTTCTTGCTAACATGTCTCTCTCTGTATAAACTCACGTTATTATCTGAAAAATCACAATACAAGGTATAGTGTGAGAGGGCAATGAGACAGTCAAATGATAATTACCATGCTTGCACTCAAACAATTTTTTTCAGATATTCTGTCTTCATTTGCAATGATATAAAAATGCCAGGAGGGATAAGAGTGTTTCAAGTAAAATGTACAGTCTTTCACTGAAATGAGAGTTTTGAGATGATTAAACAATTTAGGTTGTTTTATGCAAAAAAAAAAATCTGAAATGGATAATGGTTATTCAGTTAGACTATGTTGTGCTATGAATTTATTTCCCTTTTCTACAAATGTTGGTGAAAAGATCATGATTTTTTTTCAAAGTACCTGATAGCCAAGGTTATTCACTAAACTGCTAAGCTTTTTAATTAAACCTCTCTGAAATTTTCTTTTCTGATTGCATTTCTTAACTGAGACTGATTCCAAAAGTTCTGTGCTGTTTCCTGGAAAATTACAACATGTAAACTTTTCCAGGGAGATCTGAAAAAACAATAGTCCAAGTAAGTAGTGATGGAAAGTGACTGATGAAAATCAACATCGTTCTGCCTAAAATTTTACAGTAGAACAGTCCTCTTGAGGAAAGACATTCTAAGGATACAGGCAAAGTAAGAATTTGGGGATCATATAGGCTCTGATTTTAAAGGCAGATGGTTTAGACTCTTCAGTGGGTTATAAAAGGCACTTGGCATCCTGGAAAATCAGAAGTCTGGTTAGAGGAATACCTATTCTGCCAACCACAGTCTTCTGACTTGGAAGAGCCAGTAAAACACTAAACAACCTTTTATTTTCTGGTAATGACTAACATTCAAAGGTAGGTAGGATAAAAAAAATACTACAGAAATTGGAAAAAAACCCTCAACTCTTTCTTTGTTGCTACATGAAACTATTTATTTTAAAAAGAATTAAAATTCTAGCATTGAACATTCTTGGACATTGGTCATAGCTGTGGTGATCTAAAAATATTATGAAGTACAGAGTGTAGAGATAAGCTTTTATCTCTATATACCAGCAGGTATATAGGTAAACTCTTGGACTTATGTTTGTTTAATTAGGTACTCAAATCCAAAAGCTCATCTGTTTTTTAAAATATACTAACTGATCACATCATAGGCATCAAAATTAAAATTTTGAATTGAGAAAATAGAGTAAAAGCATACAATTACTTTTCAATTTTCTGATATATTATGGTAATACAATGAAATTTTTGAAGTATTAATTCTTACTGTTCAGAGATTCAAATTAAAGTATGATAAAATGCAAATTAGAAATTAATTTTATAAATGCATGAGAAAAGCACATGTATTAAGGTAGTTAGATTTTTAGCCCACTCAAAAAGAGAGTTATTGAAAAATGTGCCCATTTGTAATAATATTCTTGATTAAATTAGCTTTTTTATTATAATCTCTACTTTTTATACAATTTTCTTTAAAAGTTTTGAGAAAATTTTAATTTCAATAAAATTTTTGTTATTTGATTCAAAAATCTCAAAATTTACTATGATTCCTTTTTGAATGTAGCAGGAAACTTCTTCCCCCTATCCCTCCTTGATGAGGATGTTCTTCAGTTGTTTGCATAGGTAAAATCACCACCCTGCATTTACTTTTTTTTTTTTATGGTTATAATTAGCTCTCTGGTGCACACTATTCCAAAGTTATCCTTGTCTTTGTAACCTTCACATTCTGATACTGTAATTCATTCAACATGGGATTACAATTGAAGGCCGTTCAGAAGCTACAGCTGGTGTGGCTGTGCAGAGGCCAGGTTGCTTGGTGATGATAGCTAGAGAGAGAATATTAAACATCATTGGTTCCAGATTTGTTTTCAAGATGTTGCTGTGGTCTATAAATAGTTTCTTGGTTTGAGTATGCAGTGCCTGAGAACCTTCTCTCTCCCTTTGCACTTCTGTCACAGTTTAAGATAGCTGCCTATATTTGGGGACATAGTTTAATTCAGGTCCCTTTACCAGGGACTATACGTATCTTTGAACACATTCTTTTTATACAGGTAAAACCATACATGGTCGCTAAACGTCACCTACCAAACTGATTTAGGAAAGCTTTATTTCTAGGAATTCCAGTTTTTATTTTATTATTGCAAGTTCTAATTCTTGCTTGTCTTCGTAGAAATAAATTATCTCTTTCATTTTTTTTTTTCCTTTTTTTTCTTCTTTTTTTTTCTTTTTTTTTTTTAAATATCTGTGATTGTTAAAGTATGCCTACTGGTGTTATCATTATAATGTACTGAGTATAAACTTGGAAAGGCTTATAAATAGGGAAACCCATGTTAGTACTCTTAAACTTCATGATCTTTGCACTCTATGTAATCTTAAACATTGTGTTCTCAGTCTTGCCAATAAGAGTCAAAGCAAGCAGCAGTAACTGATGCAGACAAATTGCTGTGTGGGTACTACACTTGGCAATATATTTTTATATCATTTGATTATACTGATAAAAAAAAAAAGTCCTCAGCATCTTAAGATGATCAGGCAAGCCACCAACTTTCAAATCACATGTGGATATTGATTTCAAGTTTCAAACCAGTCCATGTTTTGAGGATAATTTAGGAACTATTACACTTGAAAAACAACAAATTGGGTAGAAGTACCCTAAGTCCCTGTTTGCTTATTTAACTAGGCACTCATGCATTCCTGCCAAATCTGGTTTTCATGAAAGCCAATTTATTTGTTCATTATGTGACATTTGAAACCATTCAAGCAATTGTGAGATGGGATTAGTGTCTGCTGAAATGTTTCACTGACTGGAATGTTTTGGCCCTTTTTGGAGGCAACATAAAGACATGGTGATAGGGTGTGAAAATGCACTGAAATATTAAAGCCCCTTTACTGATAACATTGTAATTTTCTTGTGCTGGTACATTGTAAAGATCTTTTTAGGGGTAATGGCCCTGACTTACTTAGAACCTGTAGATATGGAAGACTGAAATTTAAGCCATTTTCAAAAGGAAATTATCTGATAACATTAGCTCTGTTCCCCTGCCAAACAAAATTCCATTACCCAGCTGATATGAGACTTAATAACAATCACGTAAACCAATTAGTCTCAATTTATAACTCCATTAGGAGTGTTATTCATCACCACATGGCTTTATAGAACCGTGCTTCCTTCTGACATTAGGCAGATTAAAGAAGAAATACAGCCTAGGGTGCTAAACAAAAATGTAAATGTAGATTGCCTGAGAAAGATTTACATCTCTGAAAACAGATAATTTTGAGATCTCATACTTCTTACACATTTAGAAGAGATATTCTAGACTTGAAAATAAAAATATATCTATCTCCTAAAGTATAGACAGCAGCCGGATTAATAGTTTCACAGTGTTTAAGATCAGAGGGATATCTAAATCATCTGAATGTTGTCTAAATCACAGGCCATTCACTTATCTACCAATGTACTGATATTAATAACATTAGTAAGAAGAAAACATTCATGTCTTCAATAGAATAATTTTTTCTGTTGTGTCAACAGAGACAGTCACTACTGCTGCCCCTGGGAATTGTTTAGTCTTATTCTGGGATGATCCTACTGAATAGACCGTGATTCCTGTTACACTAGAAGGTGAAAAATACTTTTTATGGATTCTTACCAAACTAAGTTAAGGACCTAGATTGAACTGGAGATCAGTTCAGTTTTGACCATATGACTTAGATGGCTAGGCATAGATTTATTGGTACTGGCTTGGCCAGTTTTCACATTCAGTTTTCCATCTATAGCAAATCACTATTGCTGCACAGAAGAAAACTAAAAGAGCGAGAAAGAGAGATTGAGAGCAGTAATCTTCTGGAATGGTTAGTTCTTGCGCTGAAGCACAACAGATATTCACAGTTATAATTCCAGTTAAATCAATTTAGTATAATCTGACATTCCTTTATGGAAAGGTCTCAGTTGTTATCTCCAAGTGAAAACACAGCCTGATGACCTTTGAGTGTGGACATGAAGCTCTGATGTACCAGAAGCTCAGAAGGCCAGAGCACCGGGCTCAGAACTGAGCCAAACATACAATTGGATGCTCAGACATTTAAACTCACATACTAAAATCTTCTTTTTCAGATTGTGATAATTTCTGTGATGTTCTTCAGACTATATTTAGATCTTTATTTGAAGTATTGATACAATAAATGCGCATAGTTTGTTGAGTTGTTAGTTATGCTTTGTACAGGATCAAGATTTTTTTTCCCTTGCTCCTCTGCAATACTTTCTATAACTCAGTTAGCTCTTACTGGAACAGATTTGCACTGAGTCCATGTTGTCATGTTTATCTACAATGACTTATAAATTATTTTCTGACTCAGTGTTTTTCAGAAGAGTCTTTCGCCCTGTAGATATAACCCATATTTTTTTTGCTTTCAAATAATATGCTTTTTTTTTTTTATTTGAACATGTTGTTCTCTTGGCCTGTAGCTGGTTAACTGAGCAATGAAGACCGTGATATAGAGTAAACTCTTTTCATAATTTACTACACCATCCAATTATTGGCATTTTGCAAACTGTATTATTATTATTTAGATCAGGAAAATGCTGCATCTAATGGATAGGGAACCTCACAGAGATTTTACTGCCCCATATGAGACAACTCTCTACTAGCAATAAAATCTTCAGAACTGTATAATTTTTTTTTTTTTTTTCAGTGAGATCCATAGAATTAAATATTTAAGCTGCTGTGTCTCCTTTAGGTTTTACTACAAAAGATTTGAAACAAATTGTCAAAATATTTCTGTCTGAAAATGTTTTTAAACCAAATGTTGCAAACACTGTATCACTTTCAGTGGTTTGGTTGTAAAGGACCATGAAATTATTTACTTTCCTTTTGGAATAGTTATTTGTATTCAGAAATGTATCCAAGATGTTTAATTTTTTCTGTCTGATTTATTAGCATGAGATATTGTTTTCTTTTGAAACACACATACAGAAGTCTGTTTGGAAAACAGCTTTAAATTTTGGAGGTTTGTTTTAATCTGACACTTTTTCCTTTTAAAAATGTCAGATTTTCACAAGACAGAAAGCATTGTTCATATAATAGTGACATAGTATCAAAGAGTTTTGAATATGGACTTTAATGTAAGCTTAGAGGGTTCTTTCAAAGTGATTTTGTATGTAAAAAATAGTTTCCTGAGCTTTAAAGACATTAATTCCTGTAGTCTATAATCCAACTACTGTAATCTACTCTACCCAAAACTTGTTGATGGTAACTATGAGGTAAATGGAAAGGTTTTAAAGAATTGTGATTGCAATGGGTGTGCAGTTCTGGGCCACTAACTTCAAGAAGGTTATTGAGGTGCTGAAGCGGGTCCAGAGGAGAGTGACAAGACTGGTGAAGGGACTGGAGGGAAAGGCTTATGAGGAGAAGCTGAGGGAGCTGGGGTTGTTCAGCCTGGAGAAGAGGGGACCTTATCACACCTGAAAGGAAGTTGTAGTCAGGTGAGGGTCAGGCTCTTCTCCCAGGCAACTACTGACAGGATGAGAGGGCATGGCCTGAAGCTGCACCAGGGGAGGTTTAGGTTGGATATTAGGAAGCATTTCCTCATGGAAAGGGTGATTAGACACTGGAATGGACTGCCCAGGCAGATGGTGGAATTGCCATCCCTGGAGGTGTTTAAGGAAAGATTGGACATAACACTTAGTGACATGGTGTGGCTGATGTCATGGTGTTGTGTCATAGGCTGCACTTGATAATCCAAGTGGTCTATTCCAGCCTCAGTAATTCTGTGATTTTGTGAGGACTGATAACTATTTTAACAGGACTGACCATGAACTGTTTGCTCTATGGGAGATACCCTTTTGCTAGTATTTCTCCAGGTTTCTTTTTCTATTCTGCAGCCATAATTCAGCAATCTCTTGGACTGAGATGAAGTCAGATATTCTTCAAGTAAAGGTCCTGCCATCAATGTAACTGATGTGAAGTAGTTGGCTTTGACACTCCGATGTGTGGGGAACAGATAGGAAATGTGATTGGATGTTTTCCTAATACTTAAAACTCTTTTTTGCATCCCCTCTACCAGTTTTCTTATAGGTACTTCAAATAATGTTATCAGCAAAAGTCAGACTTTTTGCCAGGTGTAAATGGAAAATACAAGTCCACTGTCCCACTTATCAAAATGTGTGAGAACTTATTTGTCTGAATGTAGTTACTGAAGAGTAGTAAAATGTAGACCTTTACCATCTTTTAATGTTATGATGTGTTGAGAGATGACAAGTTCTCACAGCTTTATAAACATAGCTATTTAATTTATATATATTTTCATTATATCTTATAAAAAGAAATTTAGATATGTGAATCTAATCTATTAAAAAAATTAATCACATTAATTAAAAAATTAAAACATATGTAAATGAGACCAATTTATTCTTCCCTTTTGGGTTATGCAGGAGTTTAAAAATGAAGAGCAAATACCAGACACTGAAATCCAAAATTATTGTATTCTCAAATTAAACTTGTACCAATTCTTGGACATATTTGGTTGGTTCTTGTCAGTTCTGTCATCCTTTTTTGTGCTTACCTGTGAGCAACCAATCCTTTCTCAGATAATATCGACATGTTCCTCTATATACTGCAATGATCCTTTCATGACATTGTGGATTTGCTCTGTAGAAACTTATGCTAACTTCAATACATTATCTAACCTGATTTTTAAGAACAAGTAAGTACTAATAAGACATAATGACAGACTTTTTCAGATTTATGGTACAACTGTGCACTTGTAGCGGAAAGATGCCTTTATCCTTAATTTATTTCTTGCCTTCTGGAGAACTAATACTCCAACCTATTTCCTCTATTCCTCTGCTTCTGACAGCTCCTGTTCAATTCTCATTTTAGACTATGATGAATTGATGCCGTAGTTGCAATTCTGTGTAAACATGTCACTGTTGAATGTGACAATTAGGAATAATCCAGTAATATGATTCACATTATTATTCACATCTAAGTATTCACTTTTTCTTGATGGCTGTCTGCAATATTACCTTTAATGAAGAATAAGCACTCTTTTGAGGTAGCATAAACTAGATAACTTTATGATACTTTTCCTGGACATTGTCAAGAAAAACTAAGTTCTGGTAAGTCACCAGTTACTGTAACCAATAAAAGCTAGACCAGAATAAACTGCCACTACAATAAATATTTTTTTCTGATGTTACCTGATATATATATATGAATAATGATACACGTGGGGAGAAAAATAGTTTGTTCTTTGGACTTGATCCTGTATAGAATGACATCAACGAAGAGCCTCTTCTCCTTTATATTATGCTTTAGAGCAAGAGTTAAGTTATAAAAATGTAATTACTACAGTTATATTTTTACAATTTTGAGATAAATATCATATGTAACATATTATCAAGCATTCTGCATTTCTGGATCTCAGAAATGGATGGGCACATCCCAGCCATTCATTATCTCTGTCAAAAGATAAGTAGTCTGTTAATTATTATTTTTCACAGAATAATGAATAAAATAAAGAGACTTCATGTAAGGTGCAAATTTTAAAATATTTTTTTACACCTAAATAAGAGGAAGTCAAATAAAACAATGGATTTTAACTTAGTTGGATAATTAACTGAATCACAGGCACAAACTGCATAGTTTATTGTCAGTGGACTTGTCAGTTAAGTTTTTCTTGCTTAGCAGGGATGAATGGTGTGAAATTCACATGTATTACAATTTTATATGGTAATGCAGCAAGATTTCCCTGTCTTATTGTTGGACGCATTATGGCAATATTTTTATTTACAATACTACTTTAATTCCTACCAAAATGGATAATGCTTTTGTGCTTCAGTACCTCATCTTTTTGTTTGATGATGAAAGGGTGATATAGACAGGATAATGGGAAATAGATGGTAAGCCCCTGGTATATCTGCACAGGAGAGAGAGTGTATAAGCTACCTTCTCCATGTTTCATGCTCTTTCTTACACTCTGCTCCCCTATAATATAGGGTCTTTGGGTCTTTCTGGACTTTATTAATTGCCTCTCCCTGGCAGAAGGAAGGAACTATTTTCCCACACCACTGGGCAGCCTTCTTTGCAGCTGCCTGAACCCAATGTCAAAGTCAGGAGATCCAGCTTCAAAAGTTGCCATTTTGCAAGTGGCAAGTGAGAAATTTGCACTTGCTCTGGGTCTTTTTTCTTTACAATCTGCATTTGAGCACAGGCTCAAGTCAAAATATCCCCTAAAGAAAAGAAGGAATGAGGCTGGGGGTCCTGATGTGTACAATGACGAAAACCCCTTTTTATCCTCTCCTATCCTTCTCTTTATCCATTATGTAGGAATGGTGAGGAAGAAATGTAGGAGGAAGTAGCAAGCTTGAGGGTCGAGTTGTCAAGTGACAAAATGTGATGTGAATCCAGTAGCTTGTGCAAGTATTTAAGGATTTAATCATAATCTGTACTGTACAGACTATTACTGCTTGTTCTCATAACAGTTCAATTAATAAAGTTATGTCTTAAATTCATGCTTTGAATCTTAGCTTTCTTCCTATTCATCTAAGACAATGAGGCATCTTCTGGAGCAATAAAGCCATATTCTGGTTCCTCTAAACCAGCCTGTGCCCAGACTCTGAGTCAGCAGCAATTGAAGTGCCTGGACCATTTTCACTGGAAGATGTTTTCTGGGCTCTTGGAATGTTGCTACCTAATTCCTGTGGGTATAAATGTAAATTATGCAGTAACAGCCACAGAGAAATTGATCCAAGGCTAAAGACTACTTAAAGGTAGCAGCAATAAAGACATGTGTGACTTATCTAGCTTATTCTGAAAAATTCTGGGAAAATACTAGTAAGGACTTTTGTAGATCCTAGTTTGAGGAAGTACTAATTCTTGGCACTTACAGTGCCAGAAACAGAATGTAATAGTTTAATCCTAGGAATGACAAATAGCCTGTTTTTTTCTGCTTAGCTTGAATTTTTTGCTAAAAAAGTTTAAAACAAACTCCCATCTCCCATGTAATGTCTTCTTTGCCAAGTATAACTCAAAAACATATACATCAGACAACATCCACTTACAGTGTTTTTTATGGGGTACTCAACTGCTCATTTATTCTGACTTGCTATGTCTAGATTCCCTTGGTGGGGAAAACAACCAACCAAATAAACAAAACCAACCAACCAAAGCCAAACCAAACCAAACCAACCAACCAACCAAAATGAAACAAAACCAAAAACCACAAAACCAAAGCCCCAGACAACAAACTTCCAAAGATGGTGTTAAGGTGTGCTTTAATACCTATTTAGATGACTTTTAATATGCTCAGTGAATTTCTCACAATTTTTATCCTCTAATAAGTGCTTTAAAGCATTTTCCCATGTATTTTATTTTACTTGGAAATGAGTACCTCCAAACCCTCAAGGCCAGATCTCATAAAAATAACTCTCAGCCAACGTTGTTGGCTGGTGAATGATGATACTGAGAGTACTGCTCATAGAAGTTGGTTATACTTTGCTCTCCTTATTGGCTTCAATTTTAATCTTTTTAATTTCCAGCATGTACAACAAAAGTCAGAGGATTTAGTGACCACTTATAGGAAGGACTAAATCCTCAGCAGCTGCTGAAGATGCTGCAGTTGGCAAAACTTCTGCAGAGCAATCACAAATCCTCACTGACAGTGCTAACGTTTGGTTTTCTTTTTTAGGCTACATCTGTGTGGTCTACAGCATAGGTGTCACTGAAACTCAGGTACAGATACCTTTACTGACTTCCACTTGGTTTGGTCAGTAATGGTAAAAGTACAGTTATCAAACCCTGTATTTATCCTGCAGGGCTTTGCACACTGTATTCAACTTTGTTCTTCCATGACTGTAAAGGTCTTATTATTCTTCCTATCCAAAACTCCTAGCTCAAGAACCACACATAGTTACACTTTGAACTTCCATATACACATTTATTATTAAAATAATCAAGAAATAAGTTAAAACTAAGAATGCTTATATTTTGTTTTATTTTCCTTCAAAGTGCTAATAAGTGATGTCATTTGTTCATTTAGCTACACCTGGCGAAGCTATTATGTAGTCATTTCAATCATTTATGACTTGCTGTAAACAGAAACTAAAGATGATAATAAGGAAAGACACATCTGTTGGGAATCATTCAAAACATTTATTTTACAGACAGTTAATTATTCATTTCAAACAAACTTTGGCAAAACCAAACATTTCTCTTTATAAGAAAAATCAAATTAGAGGATGAGGAATAAACTAGATTTTGGTCAGGAAGGCAAACAAAGTAGTTTATCTAACTTACACATGAAACATATGTCTATATTCTTATTTGGTAGACTACAATACATATAACCATTCTCACTCTATCCTTACTGAAAGTGTCTGATCTTGTATAATGTTATAGCAATTTTCATCCCAGGCTTTCTGGTCTTGGATTGATTCATAATGACATGTTCATGATTTTAGTATTTATAGCAATGAGCTAAAACAGAATACAGAAAACCAGTGATGGATTATACTAGCATAATGGTAAAATATTAATACCTGATTGAAAATGCAGCTGCAGAAGAAGAGAGAGGAGAGAGAGAGAAGGCGAGAGAGAGAGAGGGGGACAGAAGGAGAGAAAGAGAGAAGAAGAGAAAGAGAGAGAGAAGGAGAGAGAGAGAGAGAAAGAGAGAAAGAGAGAGAGAAATTAAAAATATACCTGTATTAATATATCTGTGTTAACCAAGCACTGGATCTTGGCCTCTGCTCAGTCACTTAAGTAGAAATCACCTTCCTTGTCACTTATGTAAGTAGAACAAACCTTCATATCCATTTCACAGGGACATGGATAAGAGATAACAAAATACACCAGGCAGACAGCAGCTGTAATAATTATCCAATATTGCTGCTTAGTTGCTGGCCAGGCTGAAGATTACAATAGGGGAAATAGTAACAACCTGCTCAGAGGAGCATATGTACTGCCTTTTCACGTGTCTTATCAGGACTTCACAGTAACAGACAGGCCGTCCTAAGAAATCTGGAATGTTTCATCATACATTCAAACATGATTAGGTATTGTACAATCTTAAAGCTAAACAATAAATAAATTTTGTGACTGGAAAATTGGAAAAGCTTTTCATTTTGGCAATTTAAACTGTCAGAAATGTTTGCAAAAAGCATATCTATTATCAACCTGGCATGCAGGCAAGAGTAATGCAAACACTTGCGAAGGTCTAGGCAAGACTGGAAAGTATTTATAATTTAAAAATCAAAATGGCCACATAATTTTGTATTGTTCTGACTCAAAACTGAGTGAAGCCTTTTAATTGTTACTGAAGTTGATAAACCCACCAAATGTAAGGACTTATGTTGAATCTGAATGCTTCTGAAAAAACTAATTCCATTAGTTCTGAAACTAATCCATGTTTAAAGGGCTTTGGCACAGAAAGAGGTATGCCTTCAATTGCATTAAATGCAGCAAGTACAAAATCTGCCTTATCTGTTCCTTGATTACACACCTTTAATTGATGATATTTTCTTCCACTTCTCCCTTGATGAAATAAATACTATACTACTCAAATGATCATCCTGATCTCTTATTCTGTTCCTGCAGTGATACTTCACATACCATAATGTAGATTTATAGATTAAGACAGTTATCACTCTATTTATGATACCTAATTTTTTAATGTTTAAATTTAATTAAATTTCTTAAATTTATTAATTTTCACTGTACATAAAAATATTTATTATGTATAGTCCTCCAAAGTAGAGTTTTGCAATTCTAAGCAATTTGTCTCAATAAAATAGTGCTAAATCTACTTTCACACATAAAATACAAGGAGAAAATACAGTTAATTAGATCATTTAGACCAAAGTATTTGTGATGTTTATCCTATTAGACATTTTCTTTCTGGACGGAGGTGGATAGAAAGTGAAATAGAAGCATACAGTCAATCATTCCATATATAGTTATTAAAAATAACTTCATTGTATTACTGTTTAGCTCAGTATTATTCTTGATACTTGTTTCTTCATATGACACTCTTTGAACAAATCTAATGTATTTAACGAATATGTTTCTTATTCTTTCCTAGTTATCTTTTGGGGATAACTTAAATATGATGTTTTCAAATTTCCCATTAATTTGTGGGTTTTTTCCTCTTTTCTTTTCCTTTACTAGTTTCAAATGTAATCAAACTCAGTTTAATTTAAGCTTTATCCATGTCAGAACAGATCAGTGTTTCCTTTCAGTGAACACTGATAACATCAATTTCTCTGAATTTTTCAGTCCATCTTGCCTTCAATATTGCACCTCAGCTATGACTTTTGCTGCCTTATAATCTCATTTTTTTTACATATGCATACCTAAATACACACAATCTTGCCCCTATTGGATCTGTTGCTGAGGTAAGCCTTCAGAACCGGACTGTCCACGCAACAGTTCAACAGAGCAGCAAAACTCGGTGCACAGTCGGGTGAGCACCCGAAACTGGGTTTCAGGTGGCCATCAGGGTGACCTCTCCCACTGAGCCGTCAGCTCTTGTGAGAGAGGCAGGTAAGGTGTAGACAGAGCTGCAGCCTCAGTGGGGTATTTAAACACCTCAGGAGATCACAGATCCCCATGCACCCATCAAGGCTGAGAAAAGGTGCTGTGATGAGTCATCTAGGCATGTCTTGAGAGTCCTCGCATTTAGTCACTTGGTTAGGTCCAGCTATGGTTGCAACATGGCCAAAAGCTGTTGCCAGAAGAAATGTGATGACAGAGGTCCCATGCAAACAGGTAGGTGTCAAGGCCCCAGGCTGCAGGGGATGCTGGAGACTTGCACTTGCAATTAATTACTATGTAGACAATACCTGTGTTCGGGTGAGAGCAGATAAATGACCTACTCAGCCTTGTGGCAGACCTGAAAGAGGAGGGTGAAGGGCTGAGGACTACTAAGGAGTATGAGATGGAGTTGTACTGGGGGAGTCAGACTCTATTTTCCCTGAAACAGTCCCAAAAGCCACACAGAAATCAGGACATTGAGGGATCCCTATCTCCTTGCCATCTTGCTGAAGGGGATGACTTAGAAGGTAGGGAACGCTGGAGACAAATTCCTGGCAGGCATGGCACTCTAGTAGCCACTGAACCCTCCCAGGTGCCCCTTCAAAATAGATTTACTGCACTGGATGAACCAGATATCAAGGAGAATCATGTTCTGCAAGGAAAAACAAACAATGGCAGCTATGACAGCTTGCCTAGTTTGCATGATTCACAGAGGTTAAGGAGGAGCAAGCCTAAGATCAAAACATCTGCAGTTAAGAAAAAAAGATGGGTCCTTGTCATTGGGGACTCACTTCTGAGGGGTGTAGAAAGTCCTATATGCAGACCTGATCCACTCCTTAGGGAAGTATGTTGCCTTCCTGGGGCCAGTGTTAAGAACATATTGCAAAAACTTCCTACCCTAGTCCATCCATCTGACTACTACCAGCAAATGATTTTCCAAGTACGGCCCTGGGACAAATGGTGAAGGGATTGGGAGCTCAAGCAGTATTTGCATCTATCCCACCATTAGTTATTTTTGATGAGGGCATGAACAGGAAAAAACAGCAAATTAATGCCTGGCTATGTGACTGGTCTCAACAGCAGTGACACAGACAACAGAGTTCTTTGATCCCAGGCTACTTTACAAGACCCCAGGCCTGCTGACTATATATATCAAATGCTTGTCTCAAAAGGGAAAAAGAATCCTGGGGCAAGAATGAACAGGGCTGATTGAAAGGTCTTTAAACTAGACTTGAAGGGGGATGGGGATGGAACAGGGCTGTACAGGGAGAATACCACTGCACACAGCATGGGCAATGAACAGGGGAAACTGAAAGCAGTACCAGCCAGTAAATCAGCTTTGGGTACTTCAGGTGCTTCATCAGGGGCCCAGCTCAAATGTCTTTATGTGCAAAGTGGGCCAAGGTTAATTGCATGGGGTTCAATGAGGGCAAGTGCTGGGTCCTGCACTTGGGTCATAACAACACCATGGTAAGCTACAGACTTGGGGGTGTGTGGTTGGAAAGCTGCAAGTTGGAAAATGACCTGGAGGTATTGATCAATAGTCAACTAAATATGAGTCAGCAGTGCACACGGGCAGCCAAGAAGGCCAATGGCATCCTGGCTTGTATTAGAAACACTGTGGCCAGCAGGAATAAGGAGGTGATCATCTCCCTGTACTTGACATAGAAGTGCTGGAGTGTGTCCAGAAAAGGTCAGCGAGGCTTGTGAAGGGCCTAGAGCACAAGTCCTATGAGGAATGGCTGAGGGAGCTGTAGTTGTTTAGTCTGGAAAAGAGGAGGCTGAGAGGAGACCATATCACTCTCTACAACTACCTGAAAGGAGGCTGGATGGAGGGGGACAGCCTCTTCTCCCTGGTGATGTGTGACAGGAACAGAAGGAAAGGATATAAGCTGTTCCAGGGGAGGTTTAGGCTGGATATTAGGAAACATTTATTCACAGAAAGGGTTATCAACCATTGGAATGGTCTGCCCAGGGCAGTGGTGGAGTCTCCATCCCTGGAGGCATTTAAATGGCATGCGGATCTGGTGCTTAGGGACATGGTTTAGTGGTGAGTTTTCAGTGTTAGGTTGAAGGTTGGACTAGATGATCTTGAAGGTGTCTTCCAACCAAAGACATTCTGTGATTCTGTGAATGCCTGCAGCATGGACAATTTACAAGCAGAGCTGGAGATACTTGTGTGCCCGCAGCGCTACAATCTGATCAACATCACAGAGACATGGTGGAATGATTCCTATGATTGGAGTGTTGGATTAGAAGGGTATAAGCTTTTCAGGAAGGACAGGCAGGGCCAACGAGCGGGGGGTGTTGCCCTTGATGTCAATGAACAGCTAGAATTCATGGAGTTGCAACTGGAGAGTGAGGATGAAAAGACCTAGTGCCTATAGGCTAGGGTGAAAGGACGGGAAGAAGACATTACAGTGCGGATCTTCTATAGACCACCTGATGAGGAGGACCAAGTGGATGAGGCTCTTCACAGACAGATAGGAGTTGCTGCTCATTCATAAACCCTAGTCCTTATAGGGGATTTACCACCCAAATATTAGTTGGAGAGACAGCATAGCAGGGCACAATCAATCCAGAAGATTCCTGGAATACATTGATAGTAACTTCTTGCTTCAAGCAACAGAGGAACCAAAAGGAGACATGCATGCTAGACCTTGTTCTCGCCATCAGGGAGGGGCTGATGGGCAATGTTGAGCTCATGGGCAGCCTTGGCTGCAGTAACCATGAGATGGTGGAGTTTAAGATCTTAAGGGCAGTGAAGAAGGGGGCTCTCAGCAAGCTTGAAACCCTCAATTTCAGAAGAGCCAACTTTGGCCTCTTCAGGAACATCTTTGGTGGTATACCATGGGACAAAGCCTTGGAGGGACTGGGAGCCCAGGAAAGCTGGTTGACTTTCAAGGATCATCTCCTCCAAGTTCAGAGGCACTGCATCCTTAAAAAGAAGGAATCAGGCAAAGAGGAGGCCTATATGGATGAACACGGAACTCCTGGCCAAAATCAAGTACAAAAGAGGAATCCACAAAGGGTAGAAACAAGGACTAGTAACCTGGGATGACGACAGGGAAAACATAAACCAGGTTAGAAAAGCTAGATCCCTGATAGAGTCAAACCTGGCCAGGGACATTAAGGGGCATACAGGTATGCCAGAGAAAAAGGAAAAACAGTAGAGAATGTGGGGCTTCTCCAGAGGGATGCAGGTGACCTGGTTACTGAGGATATGGAGAAGGCTGAAATACTCAATTACTTTTTTGCTTTTCTGCACTGGTAACCACTTGAACCACATCACCCAAGTGACAGAGGGCATTGGCTGGGTCTGTGAGAGTGAAGAATCACCCAGGGTAGGAGCAAATCAGGTCCAGGAACACCTAGAGAACCTGAAGGTGCACAAGTCCATGGGACCTGATGAGATACATCTACAGGTCCTGAAGGAACTGGTGGCTGAAATTTCTAGGCCACTAGCCATCATATTTGAGAAGTCGTGATAGTCTGGCAAAGTTCCCACAGATCAGAAAAGGGGAAACATAACCCCCATTTTTAAAAAGGGAAGCAAGAAAACCTAGGGAACTACAGGCCAGTGAGCCCACCTCTGTGTCAGCTAAAATCATGGAGCAGATCCTCCCGATATCTGTACTAATGCACATGAAAAATAATGTAAGCAGTGACAGCCAACATGGCTTCATCATGGGCAAATCATGCCTGACTAATTTGGTGGCCTTCTACGACAGAGTTACAACTCTGATTGATATGGGAAGAGCAACTAATGTAATCTACCTGGACTTGTGCAAAACATTTGACACTGTCCCACATGACATCCTTGTCTCTAAGATGGAGAGACATGGACTTGATGGATGGACCACACAGTAGATAAGGAACTGGCTAGAAGGCCACACTCAGAGAGTTGTGATCAACGGCTTGATGTCCAGGTGGAGACCAGTGACAAGTGGAGTTCCTCAGGGATCTGTTCTGGGTCCAGTTAAGAGTAACTCTGAACTTGGGGGTGTTGATTGACGAGAAGCTTAACAGGAGCCGGCAGTGTGCTCATGCGGCTCAGAAGGCCAAATGTATCCTAGGATGCATCAAGAGGAGTGTGGCCAGCAGATAAAGACAGGAGATTCTCCCCCTTTACTCTGCTCTTGTGAGACCCAACCTCAACTACCGCATCTAGTTCTGGTGTCCCCACCATAAGAGTGACATAGAACTGTTGGAACAAGTCCAGAGGAAAGTCACAAAGATGAGAACCTCTGCTAAGAGGATAGGCTGGGGCAGCTGGGATTGTTCAGCTTGGAGAAAACAAGACTCCAAGGGTACCTTATAACTGCCTTCCAATACCTGAAGGGATCCTACAGGAAGGCAGGAGAGGGACTCTTCACAAGAGTGTCCAGCAGTAGGATAAGGGGAAATGGTTTTAAACAGAGAGAAAATAGGTTTAGATTGGATCTTAGGGAAAAGTTCTTCAGTACGAGGGTGGTGAGACCTGGGAATAGACAGCCCAGAGGGTTGTGGCTGCCCCTTCTCTAGAAGTGATCAAGGCCAGGTTGGATGAGGCTTTGAGCAACCAAGTCCAGTTTAGAGGTGTCCCTGCCCATGGCAAGGAGGTTGGATTAGATATCTCTACGGTCCCTTCCAGCCTAAGCCATTCTATGATGATTCTATTACTTCCCAATTGGTACTTTTATCTTTTTTACATTGAAAATTAGTGATTATTGCCACATTTTTCATGTATCTTAATGTTTCTATTACATAGCTACCGTTTATCTCTCCTTTTTGTGCAAATGAGCTAGAAATACACGAGTGATGTGTACAAAAGGATTTAAAGTACGTTAACACATGGTAACTACTTAGTTTAATCGTCCACTATATTTTTTATTTCCTCAAAAAGAGCTCATTGTAAAGAAATGGTTTACCTTTGCAATTTCTATAGATCTCTTGGTGTTCTGTAAATTTTCTTCTGAAGAGTAATCTTTACTATGCAATTACCTTGTTATGAAGCAAAACTTGTCAGTGAACAAGTTATTCATCTTAGTCTAATTTTGCAGAGGTTCATGCAAAGGGGGATTCCCACTTTTGAAGACAGCACTTGATCAGAGTATTTTGAAGAGCATAGCAAGGCTCAGGACTTTCAGATGGGTATCAAGGAGTGCTGATGACTTAACCGCAATAACTGGCTGCATGCTGTTTTAACAATATCATTCGTTGTTTCATGTTTCTGTTAATGTGTAATAGCAAAATCACTCACTATAAATTTCATGTCCTAAAGAGAGTATGTAGCATAAATAAATGCAAGAATGTAATGAAGTGCTATCACTGTATGTGTGGGAATTCAAGGCTTTCCATACAATATAGTAGCTTACAGAGTTAAGTTAAAGGAACTCTTGAGCGACTGGTGTAATGTAGACATGTGACAAATGTACCTACGCTCATCTCTTCGAATTTTTGTTGACTTCTGGCTTTGCATGGTTTAATGCTGGTGTAGAAGACTTTGCTAACACAGTTCTTTCTAATATCAATCCAAAATTAAAACACCAAAAGACTATCTGGCTTTGTAAAAGACACTGATAGCAATTAGTTATGTGAAAGAAAGATGGGGGGTGGGGGGAAACCAATGAGAATCCTATAAGCACAGAGTGAAAAGAGTATGTTAGAAGGTCAAAATATTACATGCCTCCAAAATTACGATGAGCAGTAAGGATGCTGAGGGTGAACTAGTCTCTTCGGATAGCAAGATTAAGGCTGATTTAACATCTTATAGAGGATTCAACCATCAAACCACTGAAACTATAAAAGCTAAACTATCATCCTCATGCAAACGTAAAGGCTGGAAACCAAAACCCAACCCAGAAATAATACATTCTGGAAAAATAAAAGGGAACAAATGACACTAATGGGCAATTAATTTACTAGAGTTCAAGCATTCTCTGTTACTATTTTTATTCCAGGAAGATAAGAGACACATCAGGAATATTTGCTAGGAAGGAACTCTGAAGACTGAATATGACCAGATAATAAAGGTCACTGAAAAGTGTTGCCTGGAGGGATTCTTAGTCAGGATACAGTGCTCTGACAGCAACTCTGACAACACATGCATTGCAGCCTGAGATACACAGAGGCTTGCTGACATTCATGTTGTAAAATAAGGCAGGAAGGCTTCAGAGTCAGCCTATTCTCATCATCTCTGAAACATCAGCCTATCTAATAAAAAAAAATTAACTCTAATGTTCCCCTACCATCTCCTTGTCTCTGACAAAGACTCATTCTAAATACTTGGCAAAAAATTGCTCAAGGTTTTGTTAACAGCTCATCACCTTTTTCCTGAAGGCTGACATGAAAGAATTATATTGTTGCCTAACAGTGTCTTTATGTACCTTGAGCTTGCTGTCCTACCAACTGTCCCATTATTTCTTAGGCCTCCGGTGAAATAGTAAAATAATTTTAAGTTATCTCTGGTTAATTTATCTGGATTTTTATTTCACTCACTTTCCATAGCTACATATTCTATCTGCTGCAACAGATTCCATCTCACTTGTTCCTGTTTCTTTTTCCATTCTGTTCCCCCTTAGTCAAACTTCTGGAAACATTTTTTTTTAATTATTTTTTCTTCAGTAGTATATTATTAATTGCTAGGTTGTCCTACCTTTAAGTGCATAGAATCTTTTTTAGAATTTTGAATTTAATATTAATTTTGCTAACATCTGTTTGTCACTGTGTCTTTCTCCAAGATACAAGTTTATTCATAACCATTTTCAAAATCATTGTGATATATTAGCCTAAGGTTATTGAAAAATCTCAAACTGTTCCCTTTGCTACCTAGTTATAATATATTGTCTACTGTTTGACTGAACTAAGTAGATTAGAAACACTGGTGAATAATAAATTTGGTTCATGAATCTATATGACAAGATCTTGTTCAAATAACTGATATTGATTATTTCATGACACTCACCTACAGAACAAAAAAATTGCTAATGTGTTGGTGGGCAAATAAACCATGCTCAGGAAGGCACCAGAAGAGGGAAAATTAAAGCATCTGGTCACAGCTAAACACAAGATCCTGCCATAGGAAGGAAAAACAGGTAGCTGGAACATCAACAAGAAAATGGCTGCATGGTCCATATTGACTGCATGGTGATGGGCAAGCAGGACCTCACAGCCTGGTTTGACTTTCAAGAAAACCCCTGTGAACTTTCTTAACGGGGAGTCAGGGTCTTGCTGAAAGATCAAGGATTATTTTTTTTTTTCTATGAAACTCCTCTGGTCCCCAGTGAGGATCTGAAAATCTAGCTCCCCAGACACAGAGATTTTAATTTATACTCATCTTGCTAATCTATATTTTCATTGTTCACTGGTGGTGACTAGGGAATAGTAATCCCATCTGGATATAATAAGAAATTACTTGAACCTTTCCTCGAG
This sequence comes from Megaceryle torquata, assembly GCA_024611175.1. Taxonomy (NCBI): domain Eukaryota; kingdom Metazoa; phylum Chordata; class Aves; order Coraciiformes; family Cerylidae; genus Megaceryle; species Megaceryle torquata. Next base: position 69,432 of record JANIJG010012057.1, on the reverse strand, counting down.
TTCAAGATTTATTTTTTTTTTCCATCAATTTTCATGAACTACAAGGTTTTGGCAGTTGCTGTGTCAGAAATACCACAAAATATATTGGTTCCCACAATATTGCCAACTTATTTTCTAAGCCAAATAGGTTTGGCAAAGTTTACATAAATTTTACACGACTGTTCTGATTTGCAGATAGGTATGATGAATGAAGAAGCACTGCCTAAACTTCTCAGGTTCGCTTGCCCTGTAGAGCTTTTATTGCAGTTTGTTTCTTGTTATAGTGAGATACTATAAAAGATAAGACAAGAAGAACTGATGTGAGACATGGTTATTATTTACACATTTGAACCTGACTTTGCAAAAAGATATGGAGATAGATGCTGTGGATTACACAGTCTGGCAAGAATATATAGGAGGAGCAATAATTTTTCCAGGCTGTAGCTCTCTTGCAGACACATGGGAATAAATAAATTAAAAGTATGATGAGGATGCTTTATGCACTACATGTGGGAAACAGGGAATAGGATGATAAACTACAGTATTGGCATTCCTTTAACATATTAGTATTATGACACCATGCTAAACAACAAAAACTATATGCTTTTTCCTCCATATTAAGATGGAATATGGACTTTAATCATACAGGTTTTATAAAATGTGCCTGCAATGACAAGGTTATTGTTGCTTGGTGCAATAAATTTGTTGTCAAAGCAAATTTCAGTTTGTAGATGTAGAGACTGAGAAGTATTCAGTAGGTCCTTGCATGCATTTAGCATTCTGCCTACATCTGGAGACCTCCAGTGCAAGTGGGAGAGAATCTGGCCACATACTTGAAATCAGCTTCCATGATTGACGCTTCCAACTTACCAAAACAATCACTTTTCCAAACCCACACCCTGAGCAGATGCATATGAACTTACTTTGCATACTCTGGTTACAGGGAGGTTAACACACAAGGGTATGCCAGGGGAATATCTAAAATGCTAAGAAAGTTGGCAGGTGGGGATAAATAACCAAAGGACATGTGGAGCCTTGAATGTCACCCCACTGGGTGGCTATTGAACATCAGTTGAGATAGATGATTCATGACCTTCAAGTGACCGCTATGGAATCTTCAAATTCTAAATTTGCATCTGCACCATGCTGACCAAAAAAATCCCTTTTTGTTTGGGCCTTGAAGCATTTTGCATGTTCCTGTAATGGCAGCCTCAGTTACCGCTGTTTCCACCTCCAGGTTAGCCATGCTGGCCATTGTACAAAGTAAATTTGAGGTGATCCAATTCCCATCATATTTTCAGCCCAGGCACTGTCTTCCTTTACTACCAGTTTGAGTTTTCAAATTATAGGTAAGAAAGAATCACAGGGTGTATTTGCTGTAGTTTTAAATATGCTCATTGTGGTTCTGTTATATTTAAGTGTGTTTACTTCAATCATAAGAAAATTTGAAAAAATAAACCAAAAATGAATTTATGGTCAAAAGAAAAACAATGTAATTATTAACATAAAGGAAAATGTCAAAATATAAGCAAGCAAACAAACAAATTAAAACTTTTAATGTGGTTCTGTGGTTCAGACTGGAGACGGGGAGTTGTTTTTGGCACTGTTGTGTTTTTTTCTGAGAATCTGGTTGGGAAACATATCTCAACTTTGCATTTAAGTCACATCATATTTTAGAGGGTGCAGAGGCAAGTCATTTCTTCAACTTCTGTCCTGAATTAAAGCAACCACATATTCTGGGTTTATGAGATAAATTCCATTTTTTTTCCCTCATATCTGAGTGTCTTTTTTCTTCTTTTCCAGAGCACATTTAGGGCTCTCTAAAGGACCTCAAGTGGGAAACCAAAGATCATTAGTTCGGTTTTAATATCTTAGCATTGTTTTCACCAAATGCAGTCATCTCTGAGGAATAAATATTCAAGACAGTCAACAAGTCTTGGCCTGGAGAAAAAAAAAAAAAAAAAATTCTACATGGATTCTATTAAACCTGTGATTTTGGTTTGGTTTGGTTGTTTCTTCACAAAATGAATGCAGGAGCAATGCACTAATTGCTAGCATCCTGAAAAATTCATTGCTATTATTTTGACTGCTATTTATTTTTTTTGTTGCAGCAGTGTCTAGAGGCCCTAATCAGGAATCAGTATGGGATATAACAGGTGGCTACTAACAGATGGGGAAAATACGAAGCAACAGCAACACAATTAAGCTTGACGTAGTAAGCCTCAGACACAGTACAATGGATCAGCCATTGCTACCTAGAAATATAGTAAATTGCCTAAGCCCTCTCTTCCTAAAATAAAGTAGCCTCTAACTATTCAGGAAACCACTCAGAATAAGTTAATCACATCCTCAAGGATAAAATGGTTTAAAGAAACTGGAAATTATTAGAAAGAAAAGAATGTGCCAATGTGATTTCCTAATCTGCCTACAGTAAGGATTAGCCCCACTTCCCTCTCCTTGAGAGTGTCTGTACAGCACACACAGGCTAACCTCAGTGTTTACACATTTTCATAATTTATTATGGCTTAACCAGTAAAAACAATTTAGCTGAGCCATTGGAAAAGACTGCATCGTTTTTGCATGGAGTACAGGCAGGACAATAGGACTTTGTGTAATTTTTTTTTTTCTGAACTAAAATAATTTAAATATTTCATATTTGTTGTTGGCCAATAGAGCAAATATGCAGGTTACCAAGGCTACTTAATGCATACCAATTAGGAAACAGAAACTCAATAATTAACTTTGAACCCTTAGTTCAAATGAGTTCAGAAAAGGTTGGCTCAATACTTCTGTATGCATGCTCATTATTTTTAACTGATAAACATCAGCTGTTAACTTGCTTATCTCATCCTAGTCATCCTATTCTGCTTTTTTAATCCTACTCTGGGCTCCTTCTACCTAAATCACTTGTTGCAATGTGTGATCAAGGTCAGTCAATTTTTCTTCTCCACTTGATGGGTGTTTTTGTTGATCTTCAGCCTGTCTGTCTCAGCAAGGTTGACTCTAATAGGAGAAAAAGTGAAGAAAGCAGACAGAATGGGTGAAACTGAAGTAGACCAGACAGTTTACCTCATCCTCATCAAGAGATCTGCTTCTGGAGAAGGGAAAGCAAGTATTACCAAGACGATACAGTGAAAGCAGAATAAATACCAGTGATAAATATTGTCAGTTAAGAAAATAGTCTATATTAGTCACTGACTTTCACTAAAAGTAAACTTTCAAGTCCAGTAAACATATAGCAATAAGCAATGTCCATTTCCCATGGTATTCTGAAATATGACAGATATAATGCATTCTAGAGAAAACCTGAGAATTAATTCAAGGTCTTTGGTTCATATCTGGAGTTTCTATGGGAGTTCATCTATGTGAAAATTACTAGAGTATTACTAGAGCTCAAGTACACAGCAAGATACTTTGTTTTTTTGTTTGTTTGTTTACAAATGCTCATTTTTCTTGTTATTTCCCCATTCCCAAGCCACTTGGAAGTCTTAAATCATATTAGATAGTGTTTTATTCTCTCTCTCTCTATATATATATAAAAAAAAAAGGAAAAAGAAAGAAAAAAAAGAAAAAAGAAAAAAAAGAGTAGTGATAGGGAAGTGGTATGTTCCATTATATTTACAACTGTATTTTGGACATCAGTCACATCATCAAATGTCAAACTGTGGAAGATATTTTTGCAGCAGCATCTGGTTCTTCGCAGATCTCCAGATGCTGCTGTATTGGTGGTTTTAGAGTTGTTTCTCGGTCAGTTATATTGGGACATGAATTGTCTGACTGTTTTGTCCTCTCAGAAGCTCTTTTCTTTTGATTTAATCTATAATACTTGAGAATTAGATGTACAATTCCTTATGGAATTATTTTATACTATAAAAAGAATTTAGGAAGGTACACAAAGTAATGTCAAATACATAACTCATTCAGAATCGTTTTTATGCTTTTTATTTAGAGATATGGCCCATTGTACTTCTGGAACATTTCAGAAAACTTGGATCTACAACTATTAAACAGCAGTAAAGTGCTTAAACTACAATGAGATCTAAACAGGAATTAGTATAAAAACCATTGTGGTCATACTGTTGGCAAAAATAATGCTGTATTTAGTAATGGGAAAACAGATGATGATTGAAAAATCCAAACCACAAAAAAAATGAAAAATGAGGCGTTTGGACTCATCTGTGGATTTGATCCTCAACAAGGGACTGTGGGCAGTTGCATTTCATAAGGAAGAGGGCGTGGCAGGAACCTTCAGAGAAGGACTTGTGGACAATGGCAAGCACAGCTAGAATAAGACTTTGTCACTTCTGGTACCAAACATGACCTCTGGTGCTCAGGATATCTAACACAACGATGCACTTATTTCTTTTTCAAAATACATTTAATAAATACCACATTCTGCTCACAATTTTAATTTCGCAGCTCATTGATAAGCTCATCATATGCTAGAGAAAACTGTCCTAGGCTGTTTGAGAAAGTCTTTAAAAAGTACAGGGATTGTTTAATGTATCTTTCTGCCTGCAAAGCCTCATCCTTTCATTAGAGTGAGTCCAATACAAGAAGAATAAACATGTTTTGTGACGTAGAATTTCTCCTTATTAATGTTATTATTTAAAATACCAATGTCTTGGACCTTTTTAGAAGTTAAATACAATCCTAGTTCACATAGAGTGGATTATCATCTGTTGTTTCCCACAGAAAAATTCTCATTTTTTTTTCTGCTAGCATGCCAGGGTATTACATTTTTTGACTCTAAAGTAGGGGTTTTGTGTATCCAGTTGAACACACTTGTGAATGACTGTCTTTCAGCTATCAGCAAGTATCATACTATGGTAAAAATTGTGGAAGAAGAAAAAATTATTGGAGTGTTAATTGTTAGAATCAGTAATTTGATCAGCAATGGTTAGGAATTAGAAACATTATAATTCTTCTTAGAGGTCAGTGCTCACAGAAAAGTTAATTTAGTCAAAGGTATGTGATGAATTGACCAAATGTTACCACATGAGCTTCTAGTTCATCAAATGCTTCAGCAGTTTGCTACAGTGATGATCTGTAGAACTCCATTTTTATCCTTGCAACCATTTCAAACTATGTCACCTCAAATCCTAATACAAATGTGTGCTTCAATCTGTGATATGTACTTGCATGTGTATGTACTCTGCACATGTGTGTGTAGATACCATTTGATTATACCAATAGCTTGGAGGTTACTGTTTACTTCAAGGTCATTTTTTCTGCACTGATGGTTGCAGGTGAAAGGAGACATGGTGGCTCATGGCATTTAGTGTAAGAATATCTAAATTATGCAGCAACAGAGCAACTCAAATGTCAAAAATAGACCAATTTCTCTGTAGCCTTTATCCACACAAAAGTGTAATTCAAATCACAATCTTGAATGTGCCAATCACATGCTGTTTCCCAAGAAAGAAACAGTTTGGGGGGAGTGTAATAAGAAAGATATTTTCAGAATACCAGACAGAAATAGAACTGCAAAACACCGTTTACTCAAAGTTTTATCAATAACCATTTAAGCTACTGTACAGATTCCTACATGTTTCTAATAGGCTTTGTATTAGGAGATCAGTGACAACCCAATCAACATAACTTTTGTTTTTTTAGAGACATGCTGATTAGATTTTTTTTTTTTTTTTAGAAAAAGAAAAAATAAGTAAGAAATTCTTTTCCTTTTCCCTCCCAAAGCCTATCATCCAACATCATTTACACAATACTGTCATGTGAAGTACGGACAGTAGTACTTAAGATAATGTTTCATATTAGGTAAATTATTTAATTCTCAAGAGTAAAGCAGCAATTAAGATGACATCGTAATATTCATATTTAATGCAAATATTACTTGTAAGGAAAACAAAAATGGAAGAACAAAATAGTTTTGAAAAAAATATAAAGTTAATATGTAGATAAGAAAGGTGCATAGAAAATGGTACAATGAGTATTAACATGCAGGCAATAACACAAGTAGAAACAAAACCTTGCTATTTTAATTTATATCATATGGCGATGCATTTATGATACAACAAATTTAAATTCCTTGTGTCTGAAATGAACAGTCTGTAGACACGGTAATTCCTTGGAAAAAAATTGTATAGGTATTCACAGACACAAATTTAGTCTGCAAGGATGCTAAATTTATAGTTTCACTGCTGGAATTTGTTTAAAGCAAGAATTTGAAAGAAGAAAGTGCGGATGAGATTAATATTTCCAGGGCAGAAAGCTACTCTGCATGTAAACCCCGAAGCTGCAACACTATTGTGTATTCTGTAAAACCACCCACACATATGCTTTAAGGTAAGAATGTATTTAAAGCATCTATAGTCATTGAGGCATAGGTTTGAATTTATCTTTACTGAACTGAGGGCAACAAAATGGGTAGCAAAGTTATGTCACCTGCAGAAGAAAGCTACAGGAATAATGGCAGATATATGGAATTTCTAAGTAAAAAAAAAAAAAAAAAGTTAAAATGTACGTTAAAGAAATCTAGTAAAGAACATATAAGAACATATTTATTCTATTCTATACTTCTAAATTCTGAAAATCCCTCACATTAATAGTATTTCAGAAATAAGAGATGTCTGTACTTTATTTTGTTTTCTAAAGTAAGCAATAAGGTTTGATGAAGGAAAAAGAGAAGTCAGTTTGAGTCCTACATATCTGATGTTTAAGGAAAATAAATCTACAATAGATTTAAAAAACACTGTGCTATAAATTGCAAAAAAAAAATAAAGCAAATTTAATACAAATTTAATACAATTAATAAAATTAAATGCGTTAGTAGGGATGACCTAATAAAAGTTGATGCTGAAATTAGTGTACAAGCATTTAGAACACCTAAAAGAAAACAAATTATTACTGAAACAGTTTCCATTTTTTTCTCCTGATGCTTCCAACACTCACCTAACAAACAACCCATCTTTCCTCAGTTTCCCCATTTACACAGTGAGTCCTGCAGTATTTATAACCCTGGAAAGTCCTTTATGGTCAGCTGACAACAAGATGTTACAGAGCTGCTAGACTTTCTCTGTATGGCTTCCCACTACGTGATACTCACTATGGAGAACATCTGTAGTCTTAATCATAATCATAAACACAATTTTGAGTTGCTGAGGAAAAGAAGAACTACATACAATAGAATCACAGTCATTTGTATTCCAGTGACACAGCGTGCTAGCCACCATTCTTACACACACATATACAGTCAGACAGGCCCTGAAGACCGTGGTTTTAGAAAGTGACAGCAGTGCTTTAATAACACATCAGTAATTTACAGCATCACGGAGAATAGCACGATACATGCTGCTAGGCATAATACATCCTAAGCATGCTATATATATTCAGAGACTAGTCCAGAAAAACCTTTTCATTTATGAGGATGAATCTTAAAGACTGTGCTTAATTTGAAGTACTTGTAAATATATAATTGTAAAGACTAATAACTATTAATAATATTGATTCCTAAAAAGCCTAACCATATCAACTCACCATTGATACCATATAAGCATATAATAAAAGACAGTAAAGTCTTAAAAATTCACTTGGTAAATGAAAAGGGAGAAATGGGATTATAGAGGCACAGCCTAGTTTTTTCACATTTTTTGGTTGAGATAGTCTGTGTGACCAGTTTTCAGGCAGATATCTATTTTGCTAAGGGATGCACAAACAGACTGGTAGCATTAGCTCAACTGTTGTCAGCTTACAGATGGCATTTTGTGAACACTTCAGTTCTAGTGATTTTTATAGAGGACTGTAAAGGCTTCTTGTTAAAGTTTACTTTCTATGCCTCACAGTTATTGTGTGTTTAAATCAAGGGCATGTTCTGCCTAAGGGGAAAACAGGCCTTGCGTATATTCTGTCTAACATCCTCCTCATTACTAATTAGAGATTTGATTCTCTTCTAACAGTATTGAGTAGAATGCAACTTCCAAACACAGGAAGGTTTTTGTTGCTTTTTAAAATGAAATATTAATAGAATCTGAAGGGAAAACAAAACAAAACTAACATTTCCTATAGCTTAATGAAGCAATGAAACTGACACAGGAGCTCCATTTTCTCAATACCAATTGTAAAATATTCTGTTAAACATCATGGATGCATGAGGCATTGAAAAAGAAATGCAATCGTTAATGCTGGAAACCTTCGAGCAGAAACAGAGGAGTATCTGAGGTTATAAAAAGGTATGAAACACCCTTCTTTGACAATATATTTTGAAAAGAATGTATGGAGGATAAACAGACATTCAGTAAAGTACATATTCTTTGCAGGAGAAAAGTGTTATTACAGAGATTTGTAAGATCTTTCTTAATCCTGATTTTTTTATAACTCCTCTAACAGAATAACACATTTTTCTGCATTTGCTGTCTGTTAACAACTTTTTTTTTTTAAATTGTGGATGCAAATACCTTGCTGTTCCTTTTCATGTAACATATTTCTGTCTTTCACCCTTCCACTTCATACTGCACACTGTGAGTTTCCCTTTAGTTTGAAACTTATGTGGACTTTGGGTACAGGATTACTTGAAAACTGAGCCTTTTTTCAGTTTTGTTTTGTTAATCTAGCCTTATTTAGATGCAGAATATAATAGATGTTTAGTATAACGAGAAATAAAATTTTGGCTAGTATTTTGGTTTTTTTTTTCATTTTTCTTAAAGCTTTCTGTGGGATCAGAACCTTTCTACTCTTCTATTCCCACTAATAGTTTTAACAGTGAGTTATTGCATAGGAAACTTGTAGTGGTTCACCACTGACCCTGAAGTAAATGGATTTTACTATTGATTTAATTGGTCAGCTTTAACCTTTATACTTAAACTATTATAATCTCTCAATGGGTAATTTATCCTCCTTTGTGCCTATTAAGGTGTGTATCAGTTACATTTCTATGGAGAGGAATAAATTTAAACTCTGGAAGTATGCACTTAAATCTTAATCACAAATAAGCTACTAGGTGTCATATCAACCCATTTGTAAAAATGGTCTATTTTTCTCTCTGTTTGTTAAGGGAGAATGGCAGGGTCTTGATCATGACTTGACACTAGCACTCTAAAAAAAATGTTACTAGGTGAGATTGCTATGAAAATATATGGAAGAACCAAAGCAAAAATTAAATTAGAATGCATCTCTCATATTTTCAATCAACAATCACACTTCTTCTTATTTTTGTTATATTAAATATCCTGCAGTCCTTGAATTTTCAGCAAAAAACATCTAAACTTAATAAAATGACAGTTGTAATATGCTTTTCTCTACTTCTTAAGCATGTTTTCAGGAACAAAAAAAAAATATCTATTTTCCTGTTAGAGAACTAAGAATATTTAAGAAAAAAAGGGTGCAGTACAACTTGCATTGATTAAATAAACTTACAGAGTGCAAGGGTGGGAGGGGAAAGACTTGTAAGACTCGATTATTTTGCTCTTGAATACAAAATCTTATTGTCTTTTAGTTATATTAAAGCTTTTTTTAGAAAGTAGTATTAAAAGACTAACATTTTGCGTATTTTGGATAGAAAATATGACTCTTGTTCATTGTCCAAAGTCCACTAAATAGTAATCCATCCACTGAATTCAGTAGGTGTTATCCTAGATCAGTCAATAATAATGCATTGGTTTAAGTTCTTTGCAGATTTTGGGTAACACCATGGAAAATTAGATCCACTTATTATCAGGAATAAAAGCAAGGCAATTTTGACATATGTAAGGAATCAAATCAAAACAGGTAGAAGATAAAAAAGATGCCTTGAAATTGCCAATTTTGCATTGCCAAACATTAAATTCCAGTCCTGACTTCCTTTGTGTGTTCCATGACAAAAGATGCAAGTTCCTTTCACCATTTTGCAATCAGGAAACTTTTTCTAATCTGATGTCACTTCTATGATTTGGTCTAATTTTTTTGAAGTATTTTGTTGTCTCTAAAGAAAAGTTGCTACGCAGACAGACAATTACCAGCACACCAAATCTGAAAGCAGCAGTTTTGATGCTTCCACTCAGTACAATTTAATCATCTTTATATTGTGTTGTCACCGAGTCCAGTGTGTTCAGGCCATATTTGACTTTGGCTATATCCATTACTCACCTTGTTCTGTATATAAGCTAAAGCTGTTTTCTGTGTCTTCTAAGAAATGAAACTGAAGTTTGTTGGACTACATATAAAATCAATACAGCTTAGTTCTATCATTATTAAGAATTACAGTCTTAAGAAAAGCTGGAATAGTTACTTCCTGCTGTGTATGGATGGAAGCCAAGTGCTGGAGTTAAAGCAATGCAAGTATTTTAACACCTGACATATTTGGAAGACCCATTCAAAGCTTCTCTTGCCAGAATACTGCTTTTGCTGGTAACTACCATAAATGAATCATTAAACTGGAATAAATTTGATGAAATTAAATGAATGTGAAAAAAAGATAAATTAAAAGTTGTAGAAGAATGCCTGGAGTACAAGGTGCCTTTACCATCTCTCCTGCTGGGAATGAATCTCTGGTCAAAAATGTGAATTTACATGTTATTTAAAACTTCAGTCACCACTAGAATGGTGCCCAGAAAGGCATCATTCTCTTTTACCCTTGACAATATAATTTGGAACTACTGTATATAATGCTGATCCAATGTTGGCTGAAGAATATCCACAGCCCTAGATCTCAAGTGCCTGGAGAATAGAGCATTTCTCACATCTTGTATGCTACACAAACTCTGGGCCATAAGGGGACTCCTTATTTCTTTACCATACATACATCAAGTTAGAATCCTTTTAATTTCATTTTTTTTCCAAAAAACTTCAATTAAATTTTCCTTTTATTGTAACTCTATTTCCCTTTTTTCCTCTGGTAAGTTGAACCTCTACTCAGAATTTCTCTGTATTATATTTAGGTTATGGCCATAGACTCAATGGTTCCTATGCTGTAATATCACCAATGTCTACTTAAATTCCTACTTTGCCCATCCTGTCTGTAATGTGGAGATTTAGAGTGTTTTTCAGTACAGGTGAAATTAAACAATGTTTACAGAAAAATAATGAAACCATCTATTAAATGTACTACGAAGTCCAAAAGACTATAAATAATAATAGCAGTTTGTAACTTGTCTTGTCAGCCAGATTAAGCATTGCTTGTCTTGCCACTGCTTTATCCAAGCCTTCTCATCTAATCTGGAACTAATTTATGCTATATGCAAGTATGAGTGAATCTTCACACAATTTTCTCAAGAAGATCAGCAAAAAAAGTACTTTCATTTGCTGTCCAATAATTGTACTTCTTCTTCAAATAGCATACTGGTTTTCCACCTGCAAATAATGAAAAATATATGGATGTGAAACACAACAAGACAAAAAGATTTAAAAAAAAGCAGTATTGCACTGGGTATGTTCCTTCTTTCATTTCCAGAGTGGTTGTTGACAGGAGCAGGCCAGGGTGGGCTGAGGATAACAGTCCTTGCTGATCATCAAGGAATTCAGTAACCAGCTAGCTCAAGGTCAGTGGCTATTATTTCAAAAGCTAGTGATGATATTTTCATCCAGTTAAAAAAAATAATCTCAGTAATTCTTTGTGAATTCTTTGTATGCCAACCGCTGACTTAAGTGTGTTTCTCTATAAACTGTATTTTAATAGTTTTTCTCATGTGATTTTTTTTTTTCAGTAGAGGTTTGATGTTCCTATTTCAATTGTTGTTAACCATGTTAGTAAAAATACTTAAGACAATACCATGAAGAAGTACCAGGACAAGAAATTTTTTGAGATATATTACCAGGCAAGGTGATCTTATGTGAATGTATGAAGACCCAACCTTTGACAAAAGCAAGGCTCACTAAAATAAACAGAAAGACTTTCTCTGACCTTGATCTTGGACCCAATTTCAAAGGAGAATCCTACATGAATGAGTAAGTATAGCAAAGCACTCTGTAATTCTGCTATGCTGTGTGATCCCCTTAATACATACAACTATTTTTTTCATATGACATCATGAATATGCACAAAATATATTTTCTTATCTGGTTTTCATAAAAAATGTTAGAGAACTGATTGTTGAGCAGAATTTGCTTTACAGTAGGACTGTCTGCAGGCTCCTCTGCATAATTTATCAGTAATTTATGGAGTGACAGTTGTAAGGTAGTCCCATAAGATGAAAAGACATCAGAGGAAATAAAGTTTTTCAAAAAGAAAAGCGTATGCACTAGCATGAGACTTGCATTATTAACAAGAATATCTTGTAAGATGGTCTTGTTAATAATAAACATGGCCAGATATTTCACACTGTGTTGGAATATTGCTTCTTTACTTAGCCTAGAGTCGCAAAAAGGAAAATTATTAACAGACATGAAACTAACCTTTTTGGAAAATGTCTTTTTGGAAAATGCCTTAAAAGGACATTGCAGCATAGATAAAATATAAAGCCACAGACCTCACAAATTTTAAATGCTGGAAAGCCTAAACATTCAAGAGGAAGTTTCTACTTAAGTAAACAAATGTTGAAAAACAGGGAAATATAAAATTAATGGAATGCAGACAACATACATCTGCTGTCATAGTCTTCCACAGCCAAAGAGAAGTTGAGACAGCTTTCCACCTCTTTTCAACATTAAATCTATGATTTCTGTAACCTTATACACTGCCTAAAAAGGGATTTTTTACTTGTGAATGTTGAATATTAGCCCTCATTCATCTTTGTTGCAGAATAGATTAGGAAGAAACTCCAAGACAGCATAGCACAAGTATATTTATAGCAGGTTCCTAGAAGCAGTATAAAGGTCTAAAATTTTCCATGCTTCAGAAGAGATGTGTAACCAAACAACATGCAGAGGGTTGCCCAAGGAAGTTGTGGATGCTCCATCACTGGATGTGTTCAAATCTAGGTTGGATGGGGGTTTGAGCAGCCTGGTCTAGTGGGAGGAGTCCCTGCCTATGGCAGGGGGTATGGAACTAGCTGATCTTTAAAGTCCCTTCTAACCCAAACCATTCTATGATCCTATAATTCTATGATAAAGTCAAAACATCATGACAAATGGAAGTTAGTACCTACGTGCACACCGATTATCATTATCACAAATACCAGATCTAAGATCTGGAATTCTGACAAAACAGTTTTGAGCAATTCAACACCCACAGACTAGGGGGGAAGATAACTCATTAGGTAATAGTTCTACTTTTCTCATATAATTTTAGAAATAAAATTGCTCAAAATGAGGAAAATTAATAAACTGCACATTATTGAAGGCTGTGTTGTCATACAGTGATATATGGACAGACTAGAGAGATGGGCAAAGTTGAACCCAATGAAGTTCAACAAGGATAAGTGTAAAGTCCTACACCTGGGGAGGAACAACACCATATATTGGTAGAGCCACTGGAAAGCAGCCCCATAAAGAGGGACCTTGGCATTCTGGTGTATAAGTTATCCATGGAACAGCAATGTACTTTTGTGGCCAGGAAAGCCTATGTTATCCTGGGGTGCATAAAGAAGAGTGTGGCCAGAAGATTGAGGGAGGTTCTGCTCCCCTCTACTCTGCACTAGTGACACCACATTTGGAGTATTCTGTTCAGTTTTTGTACAGGGAAGTACTAGAGAGAATCCAACAGAGAGCCACAAAGATGATTAAGGGACTGGAACATCTCTTTTATGAGGAAAGGCTGAGAACCCTGGTACTGTTTAGCCTGGAAAAGAGAAGACTGAGAGGGGATCTTATTAATGTTTACAAATATCTGAAAGGTGGTTGTCAAGTAGAAGGGACCAGTCTCTTTTCAGTGGTGGCCTGTGGTAGGATGAGAGGTAATGGTAGCAAGATGAAACCTCAACATGAGGAAAAACTTCTTCATTGTGAGAGTGATAGAGCACTGGAACAGGCTGCCCAGAGAGGCTGTGGAGTTTCCTTCTCTAGAGAATTTCAAGACCCATCTGGATCTGTTCCTGTGTGGCATGCCCTAGGTGTTCCTGAATTGGTAGGAGGGTTGGACTTGATGATCTTCAGAGATCCTTTCCAACTCCTACCGTTCTATGATTCTATCTTTCTAAGCCTGAAAACTTTTGTAGTTTGCTAGATTGTATTTATGATGCAAATTATACTTGAAAGCCTTTGAAATGAAGAACACTTTTTTTTATATCATGTGTGTTTGATTTACAGCTATAGTCCCAAGTGGAAACTTGTGATTTGGGATTAGTCCATAACAAATGGTTTTGGAAATCAGTTGAATAAATGAAGTTTCTCACTTTTACCAAGGTAATTAAATACTGAAGAAGAGAGAATACTTTCTCCAAATTCCTCCATTAAAAATATAAAGCCTACAGTTCTGTCTACATAGGACATGCTGCTATCTTCCTAGCATTTTAATAATTTAAATAACTGCTAAGGATGGTGAATACTGACAGCATGGTTTATTGTGTACAAATGAACATCTCCAACATTTCAAAAAAGAAGTATAGATTTTCTGTGTATCTTATCACTAGCAATATGAGATTCACAAGGGAACTTAGAAATCTTAAAGTTCATATTACCAACCAAATTGAAAAAAACCCATATATATATATTAACAAAGTAGAACAATATGAAAGCTCATGCTCCCCATACACACACTTTCTGAACCAAATTTCAACTCTACTTGGAAAAACTCTGCATGATATCTCAACTAAGAGGTTGAAGCTGGTCTTGGGTTTGACTTGTTTCCAAAAGCTGTAGATATTTTATTTATTCTTTCTACTTACTTTAGGTTAATTTCAGCCTTTTGAATAATGACACATTTTTGTATAGCTGATTAATTTGCTATAGCTCTTCAGGAGCTGCATACCTTTTGAGTGACTTTATTTCTTCCATATTAGCAATGTAGTGCACACATTCTTAATATTGAAGAAGGAAGAGATGGGGGAGAGAAAGATGGCAAAATCTGAAGACAAAAGGTACAGAACTGTATACAAATGTGCTAAACATTGTGCTGCAAACAATCTTTCTTCCTACATCTTATGATATTCAAAGCTTGCATTTAGGAAAATAAATTGCTTACTATTCCATGAAGACCTAATTAGTGAAGTGCTCTCTGTCTACTTGTTCATGTTCTCTCCAGCTTGCTTCAAGTTATTTTCGCACCATGCCTTTAGAAAAAACTTTACCACAGTTGGAAATACATGTTAAGTCAGTCCCATGGACCATCTTCGCTTATCAACTGAGTACTGTAGAATTCAACGTAAAAGGTCCATTCTCCCCTGAACATGCACATACAAGATACTTTTAATCCTAATGAAATACTACCTATGTAAGAACATTTCTTCTCTCCAATAAGAAACTGTAAGACAGAAGCTAACAAGAAAAAATGCCCAGTTACAAAATAGAGGTGGAGAATGGCTCAATATATTTAAGGTGAGGTATTTATAATAATCATTCTGAGGCTATAAATATTTTAAAAATACCACTTTATTTTTCTGCTTAGTTAATGGCAATGACCTAAAGAGGCTAAAGGTCCCAGAGATGGTGGGAAGGAAATAGATTGCCATGAAGAAATTGTTTTATGCACTGTATGGATTGTTATATTAACCTGCTACAGGAAAGACCCTTGAATGTCTATGTAATAAGTCTAAAGATAAGAACTGAAAAGAGGTATAGAATCATCAAGGCAAGAGCTCACAAGTATCCTCTACAAATATCTGTCTTAAGGTCTGTAGTTAGTCTTCCCATGTCTGTTAGTATAAGACAGGAAGCAATGAGTTGAATTTTTGCAAGCGGGATTTTGTCCAGGAGTAGAAGGAAATTTCCTAATTGTAACGGCAGGTAAGTCTTAGAAGAGATCGTCTAATAGTTTGTTTTGTGGTTCTGTGCTTTAAAGAGAGAGAAATATCAGACAGAGTGCCTACTTTTTGTTAAAACTTCGTATATTGAAACTTTCAAACTTTCTTCTTGTTCCACCAAGAATTCTCACTGATCAGCACCCACTGGTGTTCACAGATGACTCTTTTAGGTGACTACTGACAAGGAAATAGTTCATGTACCAATGCTGTTTTCCATATTATTAGCCTATTACTGCTTCTAATATTGCTGTTACTAGTCATACTACTACTACTATTTTTATGATGTCTTTGTGCAACCAGTACTAGAAAGAGCATTCTAATATTCAGCTTTTCTAGAATGTCTTGGAATTTTAATTCAAAATAGAAGCAGGAAAATAAAAAGTAGACAAAGACCTACTGATTAAACAGTTTGCAAATTGACATGGAATCATAATCAGAATACAAAGTGCATAACCTTATGCTCAAAACATCAGTCTGGTGAGCTTAATGCATTCTTTCTGTTTCTGTCACAACACAAAGAAGTAGCAGCAACCAAAACAGGAATGTGGAAATGTTTTGATTCACATACATAATTTGAATTACAATAACTAATTGTTAAATTTAATCAGTGAAATATTTTAAGATTTAGGGAATTACCTTTATTTTCAAGGCAGATTACAGTCTCAGTACTAGAAATCTGTAGATTTGGTTTACAGGATATTTATAGAGAGAAATGTTAATACAATATGTAATCTTTAATAATGGTGAAATCAACTGGAAGTGGACATTCATTCTTACTGCTTTGCAAACATTATTTCACTGGAAGAATAATTTTATTTTTTTTTTTTAGCAGGGCATTATTAACTGCAGTAAACACAAAAATCTCATTTTATTCTACAAATTATAGCATATGAAAACATTGGGAAGCTCAGCAAAGAAGGCCTTTGAAGTCATAAACAGAGGAAAGTTATAAAACTTCCATGGGAAAATGACAAACTATTTACTGTAGGGTATTGCTCAAACTTGCCTTATTTTTACAGGCCAGAAGGCAACAGTAATTTTTTTAAACTCTTGTTGCAGTAGCAGGACATACTCTTGCTTTCATAGCCTCCTTTCTCAGGTGGTTGCCACATGTTTGGCTTCTGTGCAAAGGTATATTATTTCATGACTTACCTCTTTGGCACACAGTTTGGTAGAGAATTAAGGAGATTTCTTTTAGAATTAGAATGTTTAGCATTCTGCAAAATAAATATAAACCAGCACAGCAGAGGCTAAATAGTGGATTACAGAAGAGGGAGGAAACAGCTGAAGAATCAGTCCAAATATAGACAATATGGACAATGCTCAGAGGCTTTATACCAGTGCGGAAGCATAGAAGCAGCTATTAACATGCACTGAGGGACAGTCCCAAAATAACTTTTCTAGAATATAGTTTTTACTTATAAAGATGTCTGTTAAAAACTCAGAAATCTGTGTGAGTCATTTTCAAGACCCAGTACTGGCTAACCCCAAGCCTTCAAAACCAGTCTTAGGACTGCAAAAGTCCATGAATTGTAATTTCTAGCACCAGCAATTATTAGATCCAAAATAGCAACTTACTCTCCACCCACCAAATATCTCTGCAGAGTTAATCTCATGGCAATCTCCCCTGAGGTCAAAAAATTTCAGTCAGCTTGTTTATTCGTTTTGCCATTTTAGGACCTCTCTGGGACCACAAACATGCGAGGCCAGAAAAACAGAGTGAGAGGATGATTTTATGGTATTTACCATCTCACCAGAAAGAATTACAGAAATCTCACAGAGATGTTTACAATCAAGAGGTCTGCATAGCAAGGGAATTTATGAGTACTTTCACTACAACAGTCTATTTGCCAACCTTTCTAAGTTTTGCCCTCACTAGAGGTGAAATTATCTCATTTCATACTGAGGACAAAAAGAAAGGCAAGTGTAAAAATAAATGCCCAGTGCTGTGTGGAAATACAGCAATGTTAAAAAGTCCGTCCTTTCAATGTATGAGCAGGTCATTGCTGAGGTAATACTTTCTTCAGTAATAAAAGCACAGTTGCCTATCTATTGTCTTTGTTTGTATTATTAACAGTTTTCTTGTTTCACCCACCGAGTAACTCAAAGACAATTATATAAATATATATTATAACTGTAAACTGTTTTGCTCTTTCCTTCTACATTTCCTATTCATACTTGTGTTTAAATTAAATTGCTTTTTATTCTCACATTTGGAAGGAAAGAATCAGAAACTTGAGAAGACTGGCAATATGCACCATGTTCTCTGATGAGTTTGACTTTTGCTGCTACACCACGTTCCTCTGACGGTTTCACCACTAAGGACTGTGGGACACACACACACAGAGGTCAGTTCTACTAACCTCCATGGGGCAGATTTCATCTGGGATGGCAATGCAGAGTCCGAAGCAGCTGCTAGTTCATGTCATCAGCACATCTGGCTCTCTATATCCTGAATTTTCCTTTTAGCAGCATAGTTGGCTGGGTGAATATGAAAGACTGAGCATGGGGTCATCTGCTCATGAGTTATATCATTCATAACCTTAACGTGAGTCTCATAAATACTTTTCCCTATTTTCCCATCCCAGAGACAGGACTTCAGTCTGTCTGGGGATGCAGTTTTTTAACCAGGGCAAAATCCTAGCTCCTGCTACCATTTGCTATTGATTTCAATATAAGCAGATTTTTTATCTCGATGCCCAGTATAGGGAATGGAGAGAGACACTGAGAAAATTAATCTGATGGCCACTGAAAGTTTAATATTTCTGGTAGGAAATCCATAACTTATCCTTTATTAATAATAATCCAAAAGCTCTTTTGATACTTAATTTTGTCATCCATAAGAATCAGGGACATGCCATTTTCTTGGAGGTTATCTTCTGCTTATCTCATTAACATTTTTCTTCCATTAAGTAGTCCCAGGAACAATCATTCTTTATAGAATTAGTTGTAATACTTAGAGTACCAGTCTCTTCTTGTGCAGTCAAATTCAAATATTCAAGTAATTTCTAACACTCATTTAGAAGCACAGTTTTATTGATTTGCAAAAAGTACTTATGCAAGTATATATTACGGAGTATTTACTTACTTATGAAAGGAGTGACATAGACCCTATTATAAAAAGTCTGAAAATAAAACCCTAGCATCAAAACTGGTTATCATCAGTTCTTTCTTCAAAAATGTAGAAAGTAAACAGATAAACAGATAAACTTACTATTTATCACCTTGTTCAATAAAACAGGATTCTGCATACTGGAGAATTTAAAATTATTTAAATTAATGCTGAAATACTTTGTTAAATCAAGGTCTAGATGGATAATCCATAATTCACAGAGACAGTGAAATATTAGGTCTTTGAGGTCAGCTTAATCTCTGGACTTCGGAATTTCACATGAAATGTTTACTTACAAGACGTAGCAGAGTGTGTTTTCAAAAGAGTGCTTCTTTATACAGTCTATAATAAATTCACTTCTCTATGTACTGTATTCACTAGAGATTAATATTCTCCTCATAAACCCTGTAATAATTTTTTTTATTTTTCAAATGCTGTGATACTTTTTTACAATAATAAATGTTGTCCCAAAAGTACTATGAATATGCTGATCACAAAAAGTACCTCATGGGAGCTTCCATAACAACAAAATAAAGACCTTGTGGCTTCTCACAAGAAAGAGGAGAATCTCACTTTAATATCTGTGTCTGTGTGCTTTTCACACAACATAGTGACTTATTTAGCTTAATAAAATAGGGTTTTTTTCTATTGTATACAGAAAATCCAACTTGCCATGTGTATGGTGTTAGTGGCAGATAATATAGTCATAAATAAGCAATTTAAGAGAGTATTATTCTGAAATACAATGCAGTGCTTCTAAATATTCTTTCTTCAACTCCACCCTCAAATGAGGAATCTTGATTAACTTAAATGTTGTTCAAGATAAAATTTTAAGGTAGTATCTCACTCCTCTACCACCTCTGATCTTTTCCTCTAAATTTCATTTCTTATATATTTTGGTTCCAGATTACCCAACTAGGCTCAGATGCACGGATAAATTTGGCTTAGAAATAGAGATCAGCAAGTTTGATTTCACTTCAGGCCCTGATGATAGATCTCTTTCTTTCTCCTGTGAATATTTTGCTCATGTTGTCCCTAACAGTAGAGTATGTCTGCCTTAAAGTCCTCAGATTATTTATCCTCAGAGTCCCACAGAGATATTCTTGCACAAAGAAATGCAGCATGAAGAAATCAGACAATTAATCTGAGGTCACAATAGTGATCCTCCACTACAGTGGAGGGAAATGGCATCTAATTCTGCTCTTCTGTATTACTGAGAGTACTATTAACATTACACTGTTTTGGCATACTCCCGTTGCTTTCTGTATCCCATTCTTAATTTTACTTCTGAATTTTTTCAGTCTTTACTTTTCCTTTCTTCATCTCAATTATATACTCCATATGACCCTGCCCCTGAGACCAGAACTCTTCTTGCCTCAGTGTGCACTTGGCTTAATCCTTTCCTATAACTAAAAGCACCTTTCACTCTTTTCCCTTGTTCTGGATAATATTTTTTCAGGTTTAAATACAGCTATGCTTTGTCCCATATTGTTTCTTGCTTTTCACAAGATACCATTTCACTTCAAGACAGATTGTAAGAAGACCCTGTTTAATAAAAATCAGTAGTCAGAAGGCTGTTTTGGAAGAACACAGGTTATTCTTCCATATCAGGAGAAAAAAAGAAATAAAAGGTCCCTTTCTTTATAAATGTCTTCAATCTCAGCCCATATAACATTCAGAAGTGATCTGGGTGGTCATAGACTCAAGGGGATTTAGTGTGTTTATTGTGATTTTGCTGATCAGTGCTGCAGTGATTTCATGACCACATGCATTGGTACTGTGCAGGGGAAGGTGCACTGCCTTCATGGTAGCCAGATGAAACAACAACCTAGAGGAGGGAACAGCACAAACAACAACAGCAATAAGAAATTGTGGAGGCTGATGAGAGGCAAGTTTTCAACCCACATGTTAGATAGTGGATTTAGTGAGTAGATGAATAGCTAGTTAAACCTGCAACACTAAGGGCGAGGTAACTTCTGGCTTAATTCAGATCTGCTGCAGCCAGAATAATTTATCTGGCCATGCCCTAATTGGATGCACCGGGAATAACACCTCTGAATCTCTAAACACTGAAATACAAAAAAGGTCCCAGCATTTAGGAATTTCAGCCTTAATCATGTTCTTGTCAATGTGGAAACTACATTTATCTGATAGCTGGTATTTCAGGATCACAGTCTCCTCTCCCATGATACCCCCACATTATAAACTCTGAAGCTTTGTGCTAAAATTGAGTTACTCGTGCTCAGTTAGACCATTTTTCTGTACTGCAAGATGGATAAAAAAATGCCTATGCCAAGTCATGAAGGAACTCATTATTTTACATGCAAAAAGTTATTTAGTTAAGCAGCATTATAGGATTAGCTGCTAATATATAGAGCTGTTTATTTAAAATGGTTTGTATTTCCTTTAATAACAATATGGGATATTACTGTAGTAAACTCACATCTTAATTATATGGTTCTAAAATTCAAAAATATCCTAGGGTTATCTTCAGCTAATTAGTCCTCTGAGTTTGTTGATTAAATTTATTTATATTGCTTATCTCCACTGAGATTCAACCATCTCATATGTGTGTTGGAAAAGAGTTGAAGAAACAAAAAAAAATTAAAATCATGGTTTTAAACAGTTGGAAATGTGGTTTATGAAGAAATCATAAGCTTTTGAACAGAATTAGTGAGTCATTATTAAAACCTACACTACAGGTATTTATTTTACTAAATAATAGACATTATTGTTACAAGTCAGAAATATTAGAAGGGCAATTACAAACACGTAATGAAATTATATTTTTCTTAGATATTCGCATACAGCAGCGGTGTTTGGCCTGCCATACTTTGCAAAGATAAAAACTGAAAACAGTTCTGCACAACTAGATGCATTAATTTCTTTGGGTTGGTGACTTCTTTCCTCACACAAAGAGTAAGAAAACAATAAAATGATCATTCATCAGAGTCTGATAAACATGGAAGAACCACTTATTTTCTTTTCTATACACCGATTCTGAGTTATTTGAATATAATAAATAAATTAATAATAAAGAAGATTATCTGAAAGACTGGTGAAAAGCAAGAGAGGACAACTCATGATTTAGAAAGGAAAATAAAATGGCAGGACTACTTCAGAATTTCTGACAATTCTAGACTAAAAATCTAACAGTGGAACAGGATATTAGCAAATTTCTGTCGCTCCTATGTATGGATCTTTTTCCCCTTAATGGCTGTTTGTGTAGCTCCTATCCATTTCTTCCCTTCCATCACTTTTCTAGTTCTTCCCATGCTTCTTTCTTTTGCTATTCTTCTTGGGATTCCTAATTCTTCCAGCTGCTTTCAAATCCTGTTCTTTGAGTATTCTGTATTATCTTTTTTTTTTGTTTTTTGTCTTGTTTGGTTGGGTTTTGTTTTCACTTTGTTATTATTGTTTCTTTGGGTTTTTTGTTTGTTTGTTTGTTTGTTTTGTTTTGTTTTCTGGTAAGAATTAGAAAAATGGTGCCAATTGCAGCTTCTCACTTGTTTTCATGAGGAGCAGCTAAGACCAGAGGAAAAGCAAAAAATTATGAAAAAAAAAGGAAGGGCAAAAAATTATGAAAAAAAATTCATGAAGCAAAAAATTATGAAAAGGGTAAATAGTCTTACCAGTGAAGTCCGGTCATTGTCAAAGTGAAAATAACTGACAGATGAAAAAGACCTATAGAGAACATACACCCTTTTACATTTGATGCATCTGAGCGAAATCCAAATGGTTAGATATTATGAATCCTAAGGGGACATAAAGAAGTATATAGGGATTTATTTAAACATAAGGCAGAATTTGACATTAACAAATGGATGTTTCTTCCTAATCTTTCTAATAGTACATTTAGTCAAACACGAACTAGAATTAATATTCTAAAGAAAACAGTTAAAATATTCAATATCTTTTGTTTTCATAGTGTGTATGTATATATCCACTAAACATACATGGTAGCTTATATTGTGCAGGTACTAAAGAAACAAACAAATCTTATAAAAATTAACAAGGTGGCTAGAGAGCTGGAAGAGAAGCAAATTGGAAGGAGAAAACAGTAATGATAACACAGGAAAGCAAATTGTCCATGAGCTTATCCGTATTGTTATCTTTTCTCATGAACTCTCTTTAGCAAGTAACAGAGATCCTGAGATTAAATGGAATATGTGGTGTTTAATATGTTTTGTTAATTTTCTACAGTCAATCTATATGTATAAGATTAAACAGATCAGACTAGATAGGGCTAGTTAGCCCATGGACTGATTAAAGCTGCCTAAGGCATGAGGCACAGAGGAATCCTACTAATGCATTTACATATATTTTATATCCACTGACTAATTAGATGAAATATTATGAGCCCAAGGTACTTGTCTCCAAGCAGAACCATCAAGAGTATTTGCATACAAAGTGTCACTTCAAAACACAGATGAAATTATTTGTTGCTGCTACATAGTTAGGTAGGAAGCAACCAGGATAAAATAATGGCACCAAAAGGAGCTGGGACTGCCCCATTCTATGACAAGGGTACCCCCTAAAAATGTTGTCACTCTCAAATCCAACGCATCCTAAACAAAAAGAGTGAAATCCAGAACTGAGGATAATACAGGGAGGAGGGAATGCTGATTTGAGTATTGTATCCCTAAGCCTCTTGGACTCAGTCTTGGGAACCACCAGCAGACTGATTTTGCAATAGCCTAAACTACATAATGTCCTCCTGATTCCAGCTGTAGGCTCCTATCTCTTCCCTTGAACAGGACCTCACTGCACCTTGATGGGAGCTGATCCACCATACCCAGAGCAAGCTTTCCCAGCATACATTCTGCATGAAAAAATATATCTTCTTTCTGCCTCACCATTTGTGGTCAATACTTGCCAGAGTTACCTGTTAAGTACCTGCTGGATAAACCTTTCTCATTTTTACACTCCAGTCACCCTAGTGGAGAGCTTCACAATTATTTCAACACGTAATCATTTTTCTGATAATTTTTCAACAGACATTAAAAGATATCAAAACATTTTATAAATCTAATACAGATGCATGGTTAAGATCAGCCATCCTTGTGATGCCTGTGAAGTTGGTTGCAGTGCACCATAATATCTTTATTGTTCCCCTTAATTTACTGACAGAACAAGAAAAATGTGAATGAGACAGGAGATAGGTAGATCATGTTTCTGAGCAAAGATGAAGGTTATAAGTCATTTGGGATTTCGGCAACCAACCTCTGTGGCACAGCTGAATGGAAGAAAACCGGACACTGGTAAATCAACACTGGTGGGTGAAAACTAAAGAAAGTATTTTGTACACAGTTTCTCAAACCAGATCTATAATGCCACCTTGATAATATTTGCAACCTTTTTACTTTTGAAAGAAGTTTATGCTTTGATTTTATTATTTTTTTCTTGATTTGCAAAGATTTGCACAGAAAGCAATGTATCCAGGAAGTTTCATGACTATGAATCTGCCAGAAGTATCAGGATAATGCTGTTCAAACTTATCTGTTTAGAGATATTCTGCCACTACTTAGGAAGCAAAAGTTATAACACATGGAAAAATAAAATTAGCTTTCAGTTTTAGTAGATTAGAAAAGACGGTCAAATACTTAAGTTAGAAAAGCAATTTCTGAACAACAACAAAATAATGTTTGATGAGCTGATAAAGAAATGGGGGTAGGAGGGTGTAGGAATCCAGATATTAAATATAAATGAAACAGAGTACTGTGTTAGAGGAGGGTCTTCTTTTCAATCCAACTGTCACATCTGAGCCAAGCCAGATTCTTGCTTTTTTAATGAAATGTTCAGAAGTTCAGCTCCAAATAGGTACTTTGTGAAGAATTAAAATGGACTTTTGGAGTTGAAGGTGTCCATAAGAAAATTGTGCCATATAGTTTAGTGGCTGGATGAAGGAAATGAACAGTTTAAATACCATGTGTCACAGTTTAGGGTCAGGGAGGCCTCATAGACCAATAACGGATGCTCTCTGTTAACCCCCCTGCCTCCCCAAGGGGGAAGAGAAAGGGAATAAGGGAGAGAGACTTAGCAATTAGAAAATGAAACTAGAACAACCCCCCTTATGGTAATTACATCAATGTCACTGATGCTGTGGAGCAGGCACTGGGAGAGTCCCAGACTGTTTCCCGCAGCAGATGGAAGCTGTGCTCAGGAGTTGGATTCTGGTACTGGATTCAGGAACACACGGACTGGCATTGAAGGCAGAATGGTCCTTCTGGGAGGCTCTGAGGAAGGAACCGAAAAGAGGACCTGAATCAAGCCAGGCAAAGCTGGCAAAGTGGTCCAAGAGGGGAGAAGAGCCTGGGAGCTCCTAGAGAGAGAGGGACCCTTCAGCTTTATACCGAATATGACGTATATGGGATGGAATATCTTGTTGGTCAGTTTAGGGTCACCTGCCCTGTCCGCTTCTCCCTGCAGGTGCAGCCTTTCACTTTCTGCATCCTCCAATGTGGTATGCAAGATCCAGCAGTGGCCTTGGTCTGCACACCAATCCTTGGTAGTAACATTAAACAGGGGGTGTTATCACTGCGAGCAGCAGACACTGCCTGTGAAAACAGGCTGCTAACTTCAGAAAGTGCAGTTAGAAGAACTGAGCTGAAAAGTAAAATCACTGGACAGAATTAGTTCTGCTCTCACTCAAACCAGGACACCATGTTAAGACTCATCAAGATCCTCAAAATATTTATGAAGGTGGTGTCTATATTTCAAGTGCTTAAATTGCTCTGATAATAGAGTCCAAACAGTATGACAGCAAGCTTGCAGATTTCCATCAACTAATATTTCTTAGGTGCGTAATTCTCCTTGTACACTCTGTATGGAGGACAAATCCCACTCTCAGCTGTTCCTGTTGGACAAAAAGACAACCAAGGTGAAGGAATTGATAACAAAATCCCAATCTTGCTTTATTTTCTACATGAGAATTTAAGGTTACTGCTTTTCTGCTCCCATTTCTGAAGATCTGGCTAAAGGATTTTTTGAGTTTTGAGTTTTGTTAGTAACAATCAGGGTATTTATTTTAATACTGTGTGAGCTTAGAGCTTTCATGAATAATTCTCACCACTGCAGACTTCAGGTCAACATTGATTTGACTGTCTACATTTACAGCTGTTTAATTTTCCAAATAATATAAAGACACATTCATGTATTTATTATTCTACCTGTTAAAAATCTTCATTTTTATGTTTGTTTTTGACGGAAACAACCCATTTTCAAGCATCAAATCTCAGTTTGATAGTAGTGCATAAAGTAAATTCACATGAACTGACCAAGAGAGCATTAATTAGGCAGAGATTATGTTATTAAGCATAAAAATCCCTTTGCCTTAGTTTGGCCTAAGTGAAACTGTTCAACATCCACCTACCTAAACAGAGACACGTGAGAGATGCATTCAGGATTACAGAGCTTTTCTTTCCATTTCCTCTGTCTCTCTCCCTTAGCTGATAGCACTTGGAGGATAGGCCAATGTTGTCATCATTACACAGCCCCTGACTCTGCGTTCAGGGAAATAAAAACATAAGCTGCAGTGAAAGCTTTCTGTCTGAAAGCCCATTTGAGAGGTCACCTGAGAGTAACAGACAGAACTCCACTGTGTTTTCTGACTTGGAGCATTTGCAAGCTTATGAAAGAACCATGGACATGTACAGCAGGGTATAGCTGAGCCATAGAATTTCCATTAGAACACACAGATAGTTATAGGGAGTTAAAATTCAAAGGCTGAATAGAAGTTGGTCAAAGCTGTGAGAGAGGGGCCAGGAAAGCAAAATGCTGCTGGAGCTAGGCTGGCTTCCAATGGCAAAGCAGTAGTGACTGATGATTAACAAGAAGACCATATAATATTCTTGTATTTGTTTGAGAATTTTGTTATAGAATATTAATTAACTCTTTATTGTGTATGGAGTCTGCACATTAAAAAAAAAAAAACAAAAACCCTTAGGAAGCATTAGGTTATTATTCATTACACATCTGACAACTTCTCAGGTTGTTATTGGGTGATGACTCTTCAACATTCTCCCAAACGCCAGATGTACTTGTAAAAGGAAAGATGTCACTAACACTGACAAAATGCCCTGCACAGAAGTTGTCAGCATTTTAGTGTTGGGCAGCAGGGATCCCTCCTGCAGCGTAATGTATTGATGCCTGGAAGCCAGCTACCTGCCCTCTTGTTAGCACAAGGGCACTCACTAGCTCTGTCAAGAGTAATGAACATGACAGGGGACTGCCATTAACAAGGTGCCCTTCCCTACCAAAGAGTTTGCAAACAGCCAGTGATCCAATGAGTGTAGCAGGGGCAACCTCTGACTTCAGACTGCCTAGAGCTATAGTTTTTGGTCTTGTCTTGGAATGTCACGGGTGTGATGTCTCAAGACACAGAGTTGCACAGGCTATACTTTCTTTCTACAAATGCAATTCTGTCCCTAAAAACATTACTTGATCTCTCAGTCATGATTAATGAGAAAGCTCCTTCACAGTAACTATGTGTTCAGTTCATTTTGTGAGCACATCATCTCCTTATAGCTTCATTTGACAATAACAGAAGTGTATTTGCAACAAGGATTGTATTGCAAGCAAAAACATCTTTCCAATTAATGCAAATTTGTACAACAGAATGGAGCAAATAGTATAGTATTCATAGCATAATTCCATTGCAATGGATTTTTAAACACTCTTCTAGCACTACAATGCTGTCAGCTCAATGGATTTATAGCATACTGGAATGTGAAACACCAGAACAAATACTTAAAGCATGCAGATAGGTTTCAAATAATTCATATTTTGTAGTGTTTTGAGATGCTTTATCAATTTAACTTCTATGTTACATGTACTTTCCTATTCTACATTCAGCTCAAAAAGGCCTTCTGTATGTTCTTGACATCCTTTCTGCTTCAAAACAGACACAGGCTGAAGTATTTGCTGAATTGCATCCAATATTTTGTGGAAGAGAAATAGTTTTGAATTGTGGTTACTCATCCCTTCCAAAGAGGATTTTTCAGTTTTCAGTCTTTTTTGTTTTATTCTGGAAGAATGAAAACAAATACACAAAAATGTCCCATGTTTGCAAGCTTGGCTCCGTCACTAACTCATTGTGTGGCCTTTCTCATATCACTTTGCATAAAAGATAACAGAGGCTTTTCTAGAATTAAGAAGTTCTGGCTATGCAGGATTTTTGCTTTGGAGGAAGGCTCTCTGCAAAACATTTTTCCTAGGAAAACAAACACTTTAGCAAGTTGCTCTATTTTACAGGATGAGCTTTATACCCAAAACTCTAGTGGATTTCAATTTGCTTGTAGCAAATATAAATCAAAACTTCAAGGTATAATTAAATGGCTTTGGTTGGGATAAAATATGCTCTCATGGTAATTCCACTGTTAATGAATTTTACTAACCACTGAAGATTTTCACATCAGAGCTAGGTCAGATGATCTACTTGGGATAATTTCTTTTAATTTCTTCTTTTATTTGTTTTGTCAGATAGAAGAAACAGTACAGAAGACATATGTCTATTATTTCAAGGAAGTTGTTAACATCCTAAACACTTTCCAAATTTAATATATCTCTCTACAAATTGATACTCATTCACCATGCCTTTTGAGGGTACTGCATTCATGACAGCACAAAATTGAAAACAACTCTTGCTGGTGTGGAGTCACATCACATGATGTAATGACATTTGGAAAATACTTGTTAGGAAAGGAAATGGCAGAACAGATATGCTATACTGTATCTTGCTTTTCATAGTAATATTTATTCCTTTACAAAACGTATTTCAAGGTGGGAAAAAAAAAAGCGTTTACAAAGCAACTTTCATTCACCAAGTTCCACAATGAAACTAGTGAAACATTAATAGACCACTGACAGATGTGACAGAAGAGGGACATTAACAGGTGATGCAGCTGGATTGAGGATGTATAGTAGGACAATGGTAGAAGTAAAAACACAACTGACTACAAGATGGGGTTGCTTGTCAGTTTCACAGTTGCCTTCTATTTTCTGGAATGTCACTTTAACAATCTAACATTTAAATGACTTAATCTCCTGCTAGTCTTCAGCAAGAGATAGTCAGAAACCCTAAGATTTCTGCCTTCGAGTGTCAGCTGTCTTTTACAGAGTCGGTTATAGAGGGCAACCTGGAATGAGAATCTGATCTGTAATAACACCTCCCAAGCCCTGTTGTGTTTAGGGAGAATTATGCCACTTCTGTGAACAGTGGCTACTGTGTGGGCACAAAGTGCTTCCCATTCAGAGCTGAACTGTGGATGATGGTACTGTTGTTCCACTCATTGCTAATGTGCCTTAATTTAGAAAGCTTCCCACCTTCTCTGCATCTCAAGAAAGCCAGGTCCAATTCTAAGATAATTAATTTACATTACCTCTCTTTTAAGCCAGCAAGAGAATTTCCTGAACCTCTTAAGCATAAAAGAGAAAATATGGCAGTGTAACTAGAACGGTTTGGTAATGATGTTTTTGTAATTTATGTGTTTATTAGGAAGGTTGCATCTGGGTCTGTCTTTGAGTCATTTAAGTAAACTGTGAAGATTAAACTTTTTTTTCTCCCTTCTAAAAGCATGGCATTACAAAAGGATAATGTGAATTAGCTTCATAGAACGAAGGCATATTTTTATATATATGAAGATCTATACTCCAGTTCTTCTGTGTAATCAGTGAAACTCATTTCCCTGTCTTTAAAACAGGTAGTCTTAATCTGGGAATGAAGTTTCCAGCTTTCCTCGACAATTTCAGAAGATACTGGAAAAAAATACTTGTTTCCAACTTCTACCATCATGGGCAGAACTTGGGACTACGGATCTCACCCAGTGTACAGGCCATTTGTGTTTACCTATCTAATCTGGCTATGTTAAGTTTTATAACATAATGCTTTCTTAACTGAAGTTATTAATGTATGTGAACTGGAGAAGTATTAGGAATGTATGTTATGCAGATTATTTCCTAAGCTATGAAAATTATCACATCTTGTTAGTTGTAATGGCTATGACAAAATTAAGTTATGCTGCTTTTCCAAATACAAGTGAGTATGTGTGTATGAGCACCTGTGTGTGCACACATTGCACACTGACTGTATCAAATTTTTCTCAGAGAAATGAAGACTTGTAAATCAGGTCTAGTTTCACTAATTTATGTAATTCCATGCTTTTCCCACAGTCCACAATAAAGAGATACCTCAAAACATTAGCATCTTAAGCAGTGCCAGCTCAAAGATATATTAACTGCTGGGGATCTCAAAAAAAATTTTAAGCAGTTGTGTGTTTGGCCATGTGTCTCTCTGTCTGTGTGTCTGTGTTTTGATAACAGAAGAGTTTTAAGTGAACAGTGTTGTGAAAATAAGGGACAATACATGTTATTAATTAACAAGAAAAATATCAGGAAAATACTGACAACACAGAGTATTTTGTTGCTATACTGTGGAAAAGGGGAGAAAACAACCAATTACTAAAGCACTGCTTTTTGCAGTGCCACAGGATAGTCTGGTTTTGGAGATGTCCAGGGAAATCCTCTGTGAGCTACTGTTTGGGCACAAAGTGCTTCCCATTCAGAGCTGAACTGTGGATGATGGTACTGGTGTTCCACTCATTGTTAATGTGGCTATGAAGTACACCAGAAGTGAAAAGTATGGATTAATTCTGGAAATAATAATTATTGTTCTGTTACCTGGCATGATAGAGTTTCAATTCTATAATACTGTACATCTCCAAGTAAACTGGATACTGCTGGATGAGCAATAAACTTTTGTTTGCTTTTCTGAAAGAACTGGGATTTCTGAAATCAATATATTGTGAGAAAAGGCTGTAATCTTAGCAATTGGTTCTTTGATCTCATATTTCATGAGATACCATGCACAGACTGTTTCAAGCAGGCCATCAGTTCGATTCAGAAATGAAGGTGCTGAGTCTATTGCATGATAAGGCTGAGTTCAAGCCACTGCTGTATGACCTTAGATAAGTCGTCAGTCCTCCGAGTTCTGTTTTCTTATATCATAAAATAGGAATAAGTGTTTCTTTTCTGTCTCACAGGATAATTGGGAGGCTAAATACTCAAGAAATGGTTGAGAGAGCTATAATAATGGGGACCATGTAAGTACATAATGCTTCAGTAGGGAAATAGAAATGTTAGCACTAAAATGTACTATGCCGAAGTAATGATTGTTTGGAGTTAATGTACCTACTTCATGTCTTTTTCAGTGGAGAAAGAACTGTGTAATGTTATAATGATGAAGTTCTGCTTTAAATTCCATGTGCCGAAGACTTAAACTGTGAAATTACTGTAGCCACATCTGTAGTGCATTTATCCTAATAAAAGTCACTGCTGTTCTAAAATAAAGTTTTAAGAATTTACATGGTTGTAAAAGGATTTACGCAATGCCACTGATGTCCATTTCTTAATACCCACTTTTCATTTCACTAACATTCACATACTGTTACTTTTGGTTTATTTGAAATACATTAGACAGGACAGAAAAATGCTTAAATGTGTGTACATTAGTCTCAACTTGTGTTTCTGTGCTTTACTTTTTTCTTCACCTTCTTTTCACCTCTTCCCAACTTTTTAAATTTTAAATATTTTGCTGAAAAACAGGGCTTTTCCAATTTTAATCAAGTGAGGATCAGACCATTTTCTCTCTGGGTCAGCTCTCTAAATCTCCCCAAATCTTTTCAGGCACTCTGTTGAGGGCAACATCCTGTGTCTAGAGACATGTCCCATTCTGCTTTCTGTTACACAAGGCTCTCAGGTAAGGGTAAGTCACAGAATCACAGAATTGCTATGGTTGGAAAAGGCCTTTAAAATCACTACTCTACCAGGGCCACTACTACACCATATCCTTAAGCACCATACCTAGACGGCTTTTAAATTCATCCAAGATGGTGATTCAACCACTTCCCTGGGCATCCTGTTCCAGTCTTTGATAACCCTTTTGATATAGAAGCTTTTCCTAATGTCTGACATAAACTTCCCCTGGAACAACTTGATGTCATTTCTTCTTGTTCTCTCAGCTGTGACTTCTGACAAGAGACCAACACACAGCTCTCTACAACCTCCTTTCTGGTAGTTGTAGAGACCAATAAGGTCTCCCCTCAATCTCCTTTTCTTCAGACTAAACAATGCCAGTTCCCTGGGTCACTCCTCATAAGACTTACTCTCAATACTCTCTTAGAGTATTTAAAAGCATTTAAAAGCAGCAGCCAGATTGGATATTAAAAGAACACCACAAACTGAAATGAACAAGACAAGGTCATGTGTGTTCACAGATATTTTTAAGGACAAAACAAGCCATGGACCATTCTTCTCTGTCCCTGTTTATGTGGTATGTACCAAGATGCATCAAAGAAGCATTTTACTCTGGTACTAAGGGTATGTTTATAGGCATGCAAATTTTGTGGACAGAAAACATTGCAGTGCTTGAATAGTCTAATAGTATATCCAGAGAACAATTTGTTACCAGGAACTTTTCCTCTAGAACTATTTTCTTAATGGGTGATATAATTCAGGCATTGCATAGAAAGTAGCATTTATTATGTCAAAACCTCTTATTGTCAATATTTCTTTAGTTATGGAAGACAACCAAACTGCAATGAAGAGAGATGATAAAAAACCCCAGGATACTGACATATTCTTTGTTCTAATACTGGTTGTATTTATGATATCAGCTTTTAAAGTAAATATATTTTAATTCTTATGGGAATTTTCAAACAAAAGTTTTTATTTAGAAGCTGAATTCTTAAAGAACACTATTTTCATCACAAAAATAAATTTTACTTTGAAAATTGGAAAAACCCCATTCAAAATGACAGAGATATTCTGTCTTTCTTTAAGAGTCTTACTTCTCCTTTTGCTGAAAAGGTGAAGAAAATAATTTATGAAGTAAGAATTTAACTTTATACTGATTTTTTTTTTTTTTTTTTAATTGGAGAAAGTAAGCAAATATGAATGTGGGCAGAGAAGTGTTCCTCACTATCACAAATTTGTGTCTAACCAATATGTGGCATAGAAAATTGTGTACAAGAGATTAAGAAAATAATTTTCAGAAATAAAAGCCATATAGAAAGGCTATAGAATTTCCTTTCAGATGGCTGGGCCCATTACTCTGAAATGTTGAAAGAAAATGAGAAAAGAAACAAATTAACCTGTGATCATAGTACCTTCCTCCTCTCTTTGACAAGATGGATGGGATGATCTAATATGCATTTTGCATCTCTAAATTCAATGATTCAGACATGAACTGTCCCCCTGGGGTAGACGACTGTCTCCTCATAGCCATTTTACTTTCCAAAGAGTTTCTCTGATATACCGTGGAAAAGTCTAAAAGCCTCTGAAACAGAGACATCAGCACTGCAAATCCAAGAAACTTTTGTTTTCTGGGCAGCAGCCAGATTTGATTCCTGGTAATTTTTCAGCGACTTTGGCTCTTGAGAATTGTTTTCACCAAATCAACTTGTGCTGCTAACAGTTCTCTGTTCTGTACCATAGTCAGCATGTTGTCTAAACAGGCTATTATCCTAAGCCCTCACTCACAGAAGGCTGCTACCATGGAGCTGACAAGAAGCCAAGTGGTAGGTTGGAAAACTGCCAAAGTTCTCCTTCCCAGTGAAGTGTGGAGGAACCTTTGACATTTTTTCACCAGCAGGATAGTAAGACGTCCTTCAAGTCTCATCTCACTACCCAGTTGTCCAATGTTAAGGTTTCTCTTAGGAGATGGAGCCCTTCATCTTACTATGCATGTACTGTACAGTACTTGACCATTCACTTTTCAAATTTATCGCAGATTAATACTCCCTCTGTCATTTTGGGCACAAGTTCCTTTCAAATGTTGCTGGGCTGAGAGATTTTTTAACATTACTTGCTGTCTCATAAGGGAAATCACTTTTTTCTTGTATCACAAATTTGTTTTACTATGGGAAGGGATGTGGGAAGTGGGAAATTATCTGCCAAATCTGTTAATGTTGAAATTGTAGACTTCAAATTTTAGCAAGGTCTTTGCTTCTGTGTACTCAGTTGTTGAAACATCATTCATCTTTCTCCTTGGTCATTTGAGGGGTAGGCCATCCAGGCTTCTATGCTGGTTTTGGCTGAGACAGAATTAACTTTCTTCATAGTAGCTAGTATGAGGCTATGTTTTGGAACTATACTGGAAACAGTGTTGATAACCCAAGGATGTTTTTGTTACTGATGAGCAGTCCTCACACAAAGTAAAGGCCTTTTCTGCTTCTCACACCACCCCACCAGGAAGTAGGCTGGGGATGCACAAGAAGCTGGGAGGGGACACAGCTGAGACAGCTGAACCTAACTGACCAAAGGGATATTCAATACCATATGATGTCATGCTCAGCATACAAAGCTATAGGAAAAAGAAGGAAGGGGGGACACTGAAGTTACAGCATTTGTCTTCCCAAATAATCGCTATGTGTGATGGAGCCCTGCTGTCCCAGGGATGGCTGAACACCTCCCTGTCAATGGGAATTGATGAATGAATTCCTTGGTTTGCTTTGCTTGTGTGCACAGCTTTTGCTTTATGTATTAAACTGTCTTTATCTCAACCCACAAGTTCTCTTACTCTCCCAGTTATATCCTTTATCCCACTACAGAGGGAGGAAGCAAGTGGCTGTGTGATGCTTAGCAGGCAGCTGTGGTTAAACCATGAAAGTTTCCTCCGAATTTTGTACTTCAAAGAGCAAAATTGCCTATATGAATCAGAAAGCTTAGTGCCGCATTGTCCAGGACATTGGATTGTGAACCTAATGCTTGTCCTTGTGGAAAGAAAGAGCAATCAACTTGTAAAAATCTTGCAATATTCAATTAGATGAAAAATATCTCTGTACATTTTTCACTTTACTGAAGCTGAAGGGTCAAAAAGGAAGAGAGAGGTTTAGTAACTTGATCTTCCGTCTCATAAAAAAAAAATCAAGTTTAAAGAAAAGGGCCCAAAATCAGACCAAAATGCTTATATACTGTATTTTGTACGTGATTTTATTCAAATAACCCAATTGTTTGGGGTCAGCCTGACTGTTTATATAAGCTTTGAGCATAATTGCTATTTATTATAAAAGAAAGTAAGTAGTTACATGTATTTTTGGAGAAGAAATTTGAAGGTGGTTCCAAAACTCACTCTGGGATTTGATTGATCTGTAAGATCTGAGTGTCATTTTCCTTTCACATAGGCTGCAAAGGATTTTCAGAAATTTAGCACTTTAAAGTTTTCAGAAATTTAGCACTAAGTTTGGTGGCTTTAGGAGTGCCACCATTCTCATTGCAAGACCTTTTACCCACTGTACATCAGGCAAGGCTCATGGCAAGGCAAAAGTCCATTGCTCTCTCTTTTTTTTTTTTCTTTTCCAGAGGTCTGAACTGCACTATTAATCTTACATTACTGGATATTTGAGAAAGCCAATACTTTGCAGACGAATCATGTTAATGTTAGTATAGTATATGATGTTGGTTCCCTTACTTCCTACACTTCAGATGCAGAAGTACTTTCATATGTGTTACCTGAACAGCTTTTAATTCCTTGTAGGAGATGACATAGAAAAACATTTCCTCTCTCTTGTTCACTGAAAAAACAGTGTAGGACTACCATTTTCAGCCACAGACTTTTATTTCTCTTTTGACACAAAGCAATTCAGTTGTAGTTTGCATAAAGAGCAGCAATAATCAATTGATCATCTAATTGGAGTGCACAGTAAGTGTAAGCACATTCCCTTGCTAAGCATTCTTACTCACAGGTTATCATCCAACATTTTTTAAATCAGGACTGAAGACATCCTGAATTGAACATGAGTCTGATTAGCATTAGTGTATAATAAATTAAGATTATTTTTACTTCTGCTTTCAAGTCCTGTTATTGTTTTCTCTCATCCCACTGCACTTTGTGACCCTTCTGTTCTCTCACCATAACAGCCTCTACCTCTACCAGATGGATTCCACGAAGTCTCATTATTTCCAATATAGAATCAGAAGACAAGGATAAGGTCCTCTCAGGGCAGTTAAATTTTGGAAGTAGATCAGTTATAGTAGTGTAGCTCTTTACCCAATCTAGTTAAATGACTCTACACCAAATTCCTTCCTTCCACCCCAGAAAAAAGAAGCAAATAAGAAAACAAAGGTGCAAAACCAGTTTGTGAAAGTAATTGTTCTGTAGCATAAGAATCATTAAACATTATAAGGAGATGCTTTTAGCATTGGCTTTTGAGTTTCAAAGTAAGGACTCTTCTCTAGGAATGGAAAAAAGCTCTTCATAAGTGTTGCTGCTGCTGCCATCTCTCTCGAGCTGGGTGTGGTGAGGTTTGTAGAGTGGCCTCATATTACAACACTGTCTCTGTAAAAGCCTTTATTCTGTCCTTGCTGTGATCCAATCCCCCTGGCTCATAGATAGACAGAGCATGTGCCTGCTCACCATGGTGGTCCTTCTGCCCACTAACATTCCTCAGTTCCCATCTGGTGTGTTCATGCTTGTCTTCACAGAAATGTATCCTCAGGGACTATCCACAATTTTTAAATTTAAGTCTTTAACTCAGGTAATGGTTTTGATTCCTTCAGAGGGCAATGCCAAACTCTTGCCTTTTCTACTATGACTGTATTAGCAAACTAGACTTTTGCTTAAAGCTCCTACATTACATGTGTGAGGATAGATGGAGCAAATATCAAACAATTTCTGGTTTTCAACAAAATATTAAGAATATATGTTAAATGCTTACATTTCAATTAATAAATAAACCTCACACTTTAATGAGGCTTCTATTTCATACACTGGTTGTGAAATGTGTCTCACATAAGTTTTACACTTCATTACCTTTTGGGGATGATAGTGAAAAAGAAAAAATCATAGGTTACCTGTGACAGCTAAAATATAACTTCTGATCTTACTCTCAACTATTTGTGTCATCCTTAAAATCAGAGTCCCATTTCTGAAAACTTTACATCAAAGTCACTTGGCATACATTTTATTCATTTTAATAAGTAATACATAGCTTAAAACCAGGTTATAAAGTAGAATATTATACATTAGATTGTACCTTAAAATCTGAATTGCAAAATGCTTGCTACCACTGGCAAATCAGTAGTTTATAACCGCCAAACTTTCTGAATAGTGTTAAAAAGAAACTGCAGAGCGAGTCTGAACCCAACTCTAGAATTCACTTCAGGTACTTTAAAAGTCTATTGCTTGCACTCTTTTTGCAGAGTAATACTATACTAATAATTTCCCCTACTGTGGTTAGTACAGCAAAAAAAATAGTCTGTTTTTACTAAAAGCAGTGAGTGAGACAGAGATAGAAAGATATTGTGAATGTGAGTGATGGACAAAGAAGAGAATTCTCTATCCTATGGGAGATATCACAAGATGTTGAATGGGAAGTTAAGTGGACAGGAGAACAGAGCTCATGGTCCTGTAGCACAGGTCGGTTTAGGAACAGAAACTTTGGAAGGAAACAGAAGTGAGCAGAAATGGGGAGAAAGTGCTAAGGAAAAATGAAAACGTAGAGAAGGAAGTTCTGTTAATTTTTAATGCACATGATAATGATGCTAGGGCTCTAGACAGGACCAGGTATCTTGCAAACAAAAAGATGGGTATAGTAGTTGCCTTGAGGAGCTTAAACACATGGGGATAAATATGTGAGACTGAAGACAGGGGTTTGAAATAGAGTGTGTGGGAATGGGAAAAGATGTGCCACTGTGTTCAGTAACATAAGGGAGCTAAGGTACATTATTTATCAAATTCACATGTATCTGAAGTTCAAAATATCACTATGCCCTGCAAAGGTCTTTCTCACCTCAGAATTGTAGAAAGAGCAAAGAGACATGCAGAGCACATACTGTAGAGAAAAGAATATTACTGAAATCTTCAAGAAAAAACAGTAGAAAACAATCTCCTCTTCTCTTTTAGTCTGCAATTACTTTTATCTTTCAGTTAATCTGGTGATATGAAACATGCCCTGCTTTTTTTGATGAAGTAGACAACAGATGATTTACTTTTCATTCCAAAATTAATTTTCAAGTGAATGTTCTGTCTCCTCTCAAACCAAATCTAACTTAGAATGCTATGAAAATGCATTATTTAGTAAATTAAATTAATTTGCATGTTTGTTTTTCATTGGTCCTCTCAATGATGCAACATTTTATGGGCACAGTTAAATATACATCGCGATAATTTTCCTGATTAGGCATTATTTGTGGGTATTTCCATTTTCACAAAAAACATAAAGTCAGTTTCACAATAAAACTGTCATGTCAAAACTATTATTTTTCTGAAAAACCTGTGACTTCCTATCATTCAACATAGTGAGGATATAGATCCTCCTGACTGCGTGAAGGAAGGCTACTGTAGCAAAATATCACCCAGGACTTTCAGATTTTAAATGAAAGAGTGAAACAGTCATTACATAAAATGTTTTCACAGTGTATTTGCAAATATTTATATAATATTTTAGTCTTTTCAGATACAACTGGGGATGTTCTTTTTTATTAATCTACATACCTTATCTTTTCCTGTAATCTCTTACATTGTTGTTTGTCCTCAATGTCATCTTGTGGTACTAATTACACAGGTGAATTATTTATTTTAAAGTTATTTTATCAGTTTTATGTCTGTTGTCTTCTAATTCTACTGAACATCCCCTTTGCCTTTCTGTAGAAAAGATCTGAAAAGCATCTGATTGAATCCCTAATAATTCTCTGTATTTAATAACATTATGCTGAGCACTAAAAAGCCTGAATTACAGACTACAGAATATTGCAATGAAATTAATGTATGTAATCTTCCAAATTAACAACTTCTTATATTCCAATAGACATCTGGAAAAAAATGTTAGTGTTATTCACATATGTCAAATAACATTTTTTTTTCTAATAACCAATACTTGCCTTTTCTACACTTGCCAGCTGAAAGAATTAAGCACCTTGAAAGTGAAGATCTTTGAAACCTATAGGAATTACAGTTGAGTAAAGGGCAAGTACAAATGTATCAAGTTCCTGCTTCTTAAACCCTGTTTATTACATGTATTTAATTACCCTATAAATTAAGGAGTTTGAGGGTTCATTCCTGAAATCTGTTAATCCATTGTATGTTAAAAACTGTGAGACTACAAGACTACAAATGTATATAAAGACAATTAATAAAGAAATAGATTGCTGGATAGGTACCTGTGGTGTAGGAAAAAAAAAAAAAAAAAAAAAAGAAGACATTAAGAAAAGCTAAATCATAATTTATGCATTTTTTGATAATATAGAGTCAGACATCTCAGCCAACCAA
The DNA here is from genome assembly GCA_024611175.1 of Megaceryle torquata. Lineage (NCBI taxonomy): Eukaryota > Metazoa > Chordata > Aves > Coraciiformes > Cerylidae > Megaceryle > Megaceryle torquata. The sequence goes on along the minus strand of JANIJG010012057.1, from coordinate 30,314 downwards.
GTTGTTTGGTACTTTCCAATGCTTTCCAATGAAAAAGTTGGTACAATGTTCACTACACTAAAATTAAGTTTTTTGGTTTTTTTTTTACTCTTTACAACAGGAAATAGTGGTGTGTTTTACAAGAGGTTTTTGGTAATAGTTTACATGATAAGTGAAAGCCAATAGTTGGCAATGACTCTTGAAGGCAACAGTTTTGCACTGATATAACCTGTGTGCACCATTGTTTAGGTCATTAGTCTACCTTTCTCAAAATAGGTCATGTTGAGAGGGGTTTAAATTGGTCAAGAGCTTGGCTTTTGTTGCACTGTTAATATTGCCTGAGGTTTAATAGAAAATTTAGATAATGGTTAGTAAAATTAATAAAATTAGGCAATAATGCAAAACAGGGCAAACAGTAAAAAGAATAATAAGACACAACAACCCCAGGCAATGCTACAGGCTTGGGGAAGAGTGGCTGGAAATCTTCCTGGCAGAAGGACCTGGAGATGCTGGTGAACAGCCTGCTGAACATGAGCCAGCAGTGTGCCCAGATAGGCAAGAAGCATCGTGGCCTGTATCAAAAATAATAAAGAAATTTCTGACATCAATAGAATGTTTCCTACTGACTTTACATTGCACTCTATCAGCTCAAAATTAACACACATACACACATATACAATGAGCAATACAGAAAACAGCAGATAATTCACATATAAGAAAAGAAGGTGTTGCACTTTCTTTACAGTCATTGTTTTAAGAAGTAATACTTCACATATTTGTCATGTATAATGCTTCATGAGTTTACAGTCATATTTTGATGTCTTAAGTAGTCATATGATGAGTAGGGTTGGGACACGTTAGCATATAAAACCACTCTACAGAAGAATGTTTAAAATTTAACATATAATGCACTCTGTCTTAAAACTTTACTGTGTGTTCTTATGGATTTAGGTATCAGCACACAAATCTCTTGCTGCATTTCTTCTTTTAATATGGAAAAAAAAAAAAGAGTTAAAAAAAGTTTTTATTACGTTAAATGTGTTAGAATTTATTTTTCATAGATAGGCTTCTATTTCCAGTCTTTAATATAAATAAATAGTCTTGGTCTAATAAAAATCTATTTTTAGATCTGATTATTGTTTCTAGATAAATATAAGAGTAAGAAAATCTGTAGAGAGCACAATCATTCATATACAAGCATGTCCTAGAATAATGTTTCCATTCTTACATGAGATTTACAAAATACTCATAGTGCTGTATGCTGTGACAAATGGTGTAAACTCCTTTGCATTTGATTAGATATTTTATTTTTCATTAATTCTTGGCCATTGTGGTGATATAATAGGAGGTCATATGTCAGCAGTGAGTGAAAAGATACATAATGACAATTACTGTATCATATTTGCCTGCAGTACTGAGGTGGACACTGTGTCCCTGAACCAATTTATATCATTCTAAGGGCCTCTCTGGAGTGCACTGGTGAATCTATATTTCTGCAGGAAGAGATCTCAGATGTGTATGAATCTGTTCACACTTGAGTCCTGTTGCTAAGGTATGAGCTGGTACATCACAGAACAGTCTTCGTGGGTAACAATTTCAGGTAATGGGGGTGGGGCAGGGGAGGGCAGTGTCACTCAACAGCAAAGTTTGGAAAAATGTCACATGGCAGTATAAACTGACAAGTAACGTGTCTGATCTTATTGTGCTCTACAGCAACTTTTCATCACTAGCAGCCTGAATTTGTGAATACAGTCATATTTACTTCTATCAGTGGCTTCTCACATTACAGACAGTGGGACTACTCATGCACTGGAAGTTAAGCGCATACACAAGCAATGTATGACTGTGGTCATAACTTTTTTGTTCACAGTATTTAAAATAACTTAGTTATTTGTTCAGTGATTAAAGGCATTAAGATAACATAGCTGGAAACAAGTGTTCCTGCACTTGTTCCTGAAGTTATGCAGGTATTGACCTAATGGTTGTGACCTCAAATTCCAGGAGACAATTAATACTATGTCAGAGCAGTATATAACTTATTTTTAAAGAGAATAAACACATTATTTAGAAATAGATTTTACCTAAAAATGAGAAAGACAATATTCAGGTGGAAACAGATGCTGAGGGCTCATGTGAAGTGAGGTATTTATTGCCAAAGTTGTTATCTGGATACCAGAATTATTTCGATGTCTCTTTTTACAGCAAATCGCTCCCCTGTGCCACTTAAAAAGGCTGTGCCATTCATTTCATTTCATGGAGAATGAGCACCTTGTTGCTTGGATGGGATAGAATTTATTCCCATGCACCAACTTTTTCTTTCCAATTATAACATATTTTAAGATGCCTGAGAAAAGATATTTTATACATGTTACATGAGTTTCAAATGGGCAGTACAAATATTTTTTTCTACAATAAAAGAGAAATTTTACTATTAACTCATTATTTCCAGGTTTCTTTTTGCTGTTATAAAAGCCATTTATTTATTTATTTTTACCAATGTTCTGCTCTGAGACCTTGGTCTTTTGCAAGTATTTGGATATATTTCTTCAAATTTAAGGTGGACCAGACTCTAGTGCTGTATATAGGGCTGGATCTAGGTCTCTCTTCTTTATCATTAGCAGTGTATCCTTCAATCACTGATGTGTGGCAACCACATAAAGATAAAATGTTTGATTTTATCCAACACTACATATTCATGGTTTTATCTTTCAAGAGTTTGTGTCATTTTAGATGTTTTGAATAGAAATCTAACAGGCATCTTTAAGCCTGACACTTGAAAATTGAAAAATCTAGACAAGTCATTACATGGGTGAAGGAATTTGTTCAAGACATCCTAGAATAGAAATCTGCTTTCAGATCTCTGAAAGAAGTTACTTTCATAATGGGTTAAAGTTGTCATGATAACAGGAAAAAGAAACCGAGCTAAAAAATAACTGCAAAGTACATTGCTCAGCTGACCTGCTGCTGTCCTTGCATCTTCTAATAATCCAAAAGCTGGAAAAGGATTAACAAAAACTATATTGAGTAATGAAAATAAATCTAGTGCTGAAAAGCTCATAGTTTGAAAAATTGCTGAGTACAATACTGAAATGAGCCTTCCTAAGTAACAGCTAGCTGTTATTTGCTAACAGTCATTATGCAAAGTGAGTGCATTTTTTCTAGAAATAATGCACTGTTTTGAAGAGGTTGTTGACCTCTTGATGCATGGTTACAGGAAAACCAAGCACAAAATAAAGTGTTGAATGTTAAATAATGGTGCTTCTGAACTTATATAAGCTTGCTACCTTACTTATTATTTTATTCACAACAACCTTTCTCCCAGAAATATCTGCAAAATAAGTACCAAAACAAAACCATCTCCATCTATAATTTCAACAGATATGCTGCGTATTGTTGCCACTTAGAATCTTCAGACTCTGAATTAAGGGGTGATGAAAAAAGGATATATATTATTTTACTAACACTACATATTTCAGCCAAGGTTATGCTTGATTCTGCATGCAAATAATGTGAATTTCAAATTTATTGCTCAGCACAAATGGATTTCCAAGCACTTCAGATAAAATTTCCTATTCTTTACAGACAGGAATCTGAGGCTCATCAACTTTTCTGAGGTAACACAGCAGGACATTGGCAGAATAGAGTCCCAGGCAGATGACTGCTCTTCAGCTGAGTGAGCCTATCATGACAGTAGATAATGCAAATCTTGTCTTATATTTTAATACTTTACGTTAGATGTTTATACATTTATTTACACCAATAAAGACTTTCAGGGTCTCTTCCTATTCAGGGTGTACTTAAGTTAGACCAGTAGTGAAAATACATAGTTCTGAACCTAAGGAAGCAACAGGAAGCATATTATAGCCTAAGTTATTACATTATCATTGAATAGGATGCTTTTTTCCCCCCCTTCTGTAATTAGTAGAATGATCATTATAAAATACACATCTTTGTGCATGGATTTAGGGTTCATGTGAGATGTTGTTAACCCTGCCACTCCAAGAGATGGAGACAATATTGAAGTTCAGCAATTTACACCTGATAGCTATGAAATAAGAGCAAATGAGTATTAAAGATTTGCCTGTGTGCAGAATAAAATGCACCAGAAAAAGGGAAATCACTTTTCCTCCCCTGTCATTTTTTGAGATAAATGTCGGTAAGAAATTCTGAAACAGATAAAGTGATTTTTATTTTTCTCTTGGCTCATCAAGAAAGGTATGTCTCCATCATTTTCTTATTTTTTTTCCTAAATCCTTCTTTCACTGGGAAATAAAACCAACTGTATAAGGCCATACTAAATATCCATCTGTCCAATGGTAAGCAGTGATTGATGCCTGGAGAAGAGCATAAGAAGAGAAGATAAGCAGTCTGTGAGACTTTACAGTGGCTGTACCATAGAAAGGTCGCCCCTGGTGAAGGAAAATGGTAGCTTGCTTTCATATGAGCAGCACTATAATCAAACTTTAAGGATATAATTTCCAAAAGTCTTATGTGTGAGAATTTACTAGAAAATACCACAATTCTTTGGGCATGTGTTTTCCTTAAGAAAGAACTAGACTTTGTGAATAATGTGACAGACCAAGAGGCTAAAAAAATTTGACTGCACAGACTTATGTAAATGATAGGTATCAGCCTGAGACTTCATAACTTCATTTATATCCTATGCTCCCCAGAGGGGAGAACTGACAGGATTACACTGAGAAGTTTGTTGATAGCATGGTACGTTACAGTGGTGGAGTTGAAAAAACACTTCTACACACCAGCAGAGAGTGGAGGACAGAGTCATTTCACAGTGGAGAGTTGTAACTTGACAATGGCTTATCCTCACCCCTGCATTGCCAATACCGTGGTGGTTCCACTTATGTGGAGAGCTGAAGGATTCTGTTGGCAGCTCTCCCACATCCATTTTCTGTAGAAATGCAAGCAACGTTGAACAGAACACAGCAAAAGGAATCTGCCAATATATAGGTGTGGGACAAGGTTTTAGTGGAGAGAATAGGAAGTACTTGGGTGTTTTAGAGGATTCAGAATAAAACAGCAGTCAGAGATCCTTCTTGGGAGGACTTCAGACAGTTGAACAGTGTGATTTGAAATGAAAGGAACATGTGGAAAAAAGTGCGAATGAGTCTCTTTCCCCATGTGAGTATTGTTTGAAAAGGGAAAAAAAACCTGAAAGGCAGGAGAGGTTAAACTGACTGTTAAATAGAAGCACATTTCTTGCACATAAAGTTTTATTGTGAGGGTTGTGTTTATGGGCCTAGTGAGAAGGGCTGATTAAATGGCAGGTTAATAAAGGGACAGCATGTGGTTTCTGACCTAGGTGGAGAAAAGTTATAAGGTGGGAGACAAAAAGTCTGTCTGAGGGCCAAGTATGGAAAGAGGAAATCTTACATCAACACAGCTCATAATCAGTAGTCATTTAATATGGAGGAAGCTGTTACAGAGTTGAAAAAGAAATGTAGCATGTTCCATTGCTTTACCACCAAAGCTAGTAAATTCATGACAATGATCTGTTATCAGACTATAATCACTAGCCCAGCTGACTGCAACTTCTGTGTCCTTAAGTTTCAAAACTTCCAGCCCAGCACAAAAAATCCTGTGTTACAACACCATCAAATCCAAATATAAGAAGGGTATACAGAACTGAAAGTTTTTGAGGAAAGAAACCATAAAAAAACTTAAGAGTGATGTTTATAGTATAGATCTTTACAGTTATACAATTATACTGTTACTGGGTTGTGGAAGTGTAGGTAATGTGAGCTGGATACAACAGTCACTGTAGAATTTGGGCAAAACATGGTCACATTCCCAAGCACCTAAGAGCTGCCATTTGTTATGTAATTGTCATGCATCTGCACTTACAGGAGTACTGAAGATCCCCACTGGCTGACATGGTTCCTTTTATTGTATTAGCCGAGCCTAGTGTTTTATTCAGTTTGAAAACTCCTCCATCATTCTCACTACTGAAATCTAAAATATACATACATTAGCAAGATCAGCGGTAAATCTGTTTGCTCTCTGTGCATGCAACCACAGGTCAAACTGTCTAACTGTGATGTAACCAAGTTTTGCCAAAGCTTCTACACAGCTGTGAAGTCTATGTTGGTGTCTGCCAGGCAAATTCCATCTATTTGCTTCTGTAGTACCTCTCCTTCTATATTGGTTTATCATTTCCCGAAATACAACCTTGTTTGACCTATGGACTTGGAAATGCTTATTTAGTATGGCAAATTCTAATTTCCAGTGCTTCATCAGTAGTTTTGGCAAATACCACTGTTTCAACAGAAATCATTATTTTAATAAAAATTTAGATGTGCTGCTCTACAATGGAACATAATGACAGGATGCCCTCAAGTGGCAAAATATAAACTCCACCCAGTAAAAATTAAAGTGGTTAACATATAGACATGCCCTGCTAAAAGACACCCTTGTTGGTTCAGATATGACACTCTAGATTAACTTAAATATCTCCTAATCCTAAATAGTATAAGGAAATGAATTAAAGTCACATAATATAACCTTTGCAAGACAAGAATTTAGGTGAGAAAGAAGTTCCCAAACACGAAAGGTTGTCTAGCTTTTAGCCTATTTGGATTGATTAATTTCTTGCCTATAATATTAACTTCTAGTTCTTTCACAAGATTATCAAAATCTTCATATTCTTCCTGGTATTCCTAGATAGAGACTATCAACAGTGTAATTGCCTGAGTTCTCATATATTTGCATTAATTTAGCCATGAGCCTTCTATTCAAAACCATACTGTACCAAGACCTATGAAGGGAAGTAGATTAAAGTATTCATAAAAGTCACAGATGATATTTTATAGGTTCACTGTTCTTTGGCAATACAGCACACATTTAGACAAATAATTTTCTGAATTAATAGGAAATTGGCTTGCACTGAGCAACAAAGCTGGCAACAACAAAAGGAAGTATTCAGCAATTGGTATAATTTTTATTCTTTTTTAAAGTTCTGCAACTCTTATTAAGACATTTTATTCTTCCCAAAACCAAACCAAACCAAAACAAACCCAAACCAAACCAAACCCAAAACAAAACCCCTAAGATTTGACTAACCTCATTTTTTTTTCTAGTAACCCAACAGATGCTTTACAATAAACAGCATTATACTTTGGTAGTATGGTTAGTTTATCTTATGTGAGATAAAGCAAATAGGCTTTGTAATTAAGCCAGAATATGCAAGGTTGGAATATTCATTAATAATTCAAATACTTCCATGATGACTCTGCTAAATAGTAAAGAGCAGAACTTTGTGGTTTCTATTGCCTTCCCTTTAAAATTATGTTTTTAAACTAAACAGATCTTATCTGAAAAAAGTATTGGAAAATAAGTGATAAGTGGCTCAATAAATCCTAAACTCTTCCCCTTTAAAGTCACTGTTTTATGTCACATCTGAGGTTTCTCTCCATTAGGTCTGTAATCTTCTTAAGACCTATTTCCATGAGAGCCACAAGTATTTCCACATAAGTTTTTTTTTAAGTAGGTAATTCTACATACATTCATGAGGCTGATGTGACATCATCCACACTGCTCAAGGACAAAGGACTTGTCTTTATTAAAACATCATGCCTTTCAGTCGTCCTTTTACTAGGCTAAGGCCTATAGTTTTTCTAAAAGTACACTGAACATTTTGCATGAAGGCTAAGAGGTTTTAAAACAATGTAGATAACCTTATTCTGATCTTTGGAAAAAAACAGAAAAGCTGTAAAAAATCATTAATGTTACCACAGGTGTGGGAAATTATGCTGGAATAATTCCCTTTTTGCACAACACTTATTTCCCCGACTCCCCACTCAGGCGGCTACATGCCCACATAATGTGGTCCTTGCCCTCTTACTCTCCCCTTCTGACTGCCTGGGTCAGTCTTTACATAAAAGAACTCAAGTTCCACCTACAAAGCCGTCTCTCTGTCTTTATTTTCATGGCAGACACTTTTATATCAGAGTACTTTCATCACAGTGGCACCCATACCAGAGCCACAATACTGTAGTTAAGGGTCTGTTCTTTGGCATTTCTATTCTAAAGCACTATTGTATGAGGTTGCTCAGCAGCTAAAATTCCTTCCATGCTGAGACTTGGCATACAAGTGCTTAGCTCAAAAGCAATTTAATTTTTTTAAAATTTTGGTTTTAACTCTTGGGTGTCCCTTTGGAAAAAGTAAAGGTGAAAAACAAGAAATGGCTGGCTGTCTTGAGTGATTGCTGGATATGCAATGATGTGAATGATTTTAAAAATTAAATGTTGCATGCTGTTTGTCAGTAATGTAGATTAAATAGTTTTCAGGAACTATCTGAAAACCTTGAGTTGCCCTCTGTGAAATAAGTAAAACAAGATACAGTAGTAATTTTGTCTTCTGAATGGATGCTACATTTGATGGAGTGTGAAGATGATGTCTTATAATGATAATTTTTAAACATTATGTTAATGGTTATTTTTAAAGTATAGATAAAAAGAAGTAGATAAAAATCAGAGTATCTTTAATATCAGAATAGCTTTAACCAGGAGATTTAGGAGATAAAATAATCACCACATGGAATGAAACAGAATTATTGCCTTCTTGTTCCCTTGATGAAACAGTCTATCTAGCAAGGTTCACTCTGAGGATTTCACACCATCCTTTGAAGCCATTGTTAGGGGTTGCTCATGGTGGCAAGGTGCCAGACTGATGGACTTTTGATCTGTTCTCGTGTGGTTAATAATGGAAAGGGTGCCGAGCAGTTTGATGTGGATTAATGGTGCCACTTTAAATTATATTACATTTATGTCTGAAAAGGTAGGAAAACACTGAACTGTTACATCAGCATATTGATTTACAGTTCTTTTATAGTGACAGAAGTTACTAGCAATAGAAAAATAGATATAATACATAGAAGGCTTGTGGGTTAGTCTTTTTGGTTTTTTGTTTGTTTTTTTTTTTCATCATTTAAGAAGTGACCAAAACCTAGGGGGGGTTGTTTTAAGAATTGCTGGCCAACTGTGTAGATCTCCAGGAACAGACACAGGAACTATCTCACAGTGATAACGTTCTCCTTAAATAGGTTAGATCATGAAACTGAAGTGTTCATTGCTACACTAGAGATAAGGTGAATCTGTAACATCCCAGCAGGACATTCTCCCTGTGTACAAAACATGACTGAAGGCAGAACTTAGCCATTGCAAGAAGAGGATAATATGGGAAGCTGTACCATTTCTTTTGGACATCAAAATTTTGCTTGAAATCTGACACTAGGACATAATTTGCTGAAGATATACTGTCCAGAATCCTTCATTTATTTTCAAGTGTTAAGTGCCAAATGTAAACAATGTTCATATTTTCCAGAAGTTACTCATTGATCATGTCTAAGCCATCCGGACTGGCTTTTAAGATGTGTTAGTCTGCATACTGGAAGGATGATATGCAAACACAGGTGAGCCTCAGTCCTTTCCACCTGCCATGCAGGTTTCCCAGTAAACATTGCGGTCCAGTAAACTAAGCTGTCCTGAAAAACCTATTCATGATCTGAAACTACTTTTTTACATGTTTCTTCTAAATAATACAGTTATATTTATTGTCCCTTTTATGGCTTTGCTTATATAATCTAACATACCTCTAAAGATCTAACATACCTCTAAAGATAGAAAGAAACCATTAGATACAAATGTTGTTTATTCTGAAAAATGTTTGTACTTATATGGCATTTATCTTTCCCAGTTTTTCAGCATAAGCCAAATAAATGTTGCATTTATACCTTTAAAAGGCATGTGTTTCTTTTGCTAGGAAAACAAACTGACAGATGCAAATACCATGTCCTATTTGATGCTGCGTTTCCTTTCTGAGGATTACAGGTAGGTGGAAAAACTGGACATGCATAAGACTTGAGAACTGAAGAGTAACTTCTTCTCATAGTAAGGTTGTGACCACTAACAACCTGGTTCTTCTAAGTCTCTCTTTCTGGAAATATCTATCATAAATAACACCCAAAAAAATGTGTAAGCATACTAGTGGTCCAAGAAAAAAAAAAAAGTGAGAGATAAAGTCCAAACACCATACATTTATATTGGTAAAAACATACGTAGTTCCATTACCTTCTGTTTTACTATAAAATCAGAGAAATACAATTGAAATACCAGCAAAACTCCAATTTAAAATCAGTTGTCTGCAGGAACAGTAAAGGAAACCTTCCTGAATATCAGCCAGCTATGCTTTTTTGTGTGTGTAAATATCCTCCTTTTCAAGCTTAGTCTAGTGTGATAATCAGCTCTTTTTTTTTTTTATCAAAATGTAAAAAATATCTGAAGCAATTAGACTGCATTACAGTCTAATTATACCAAATGGTAATTTTCAAATCAGAGCTACTGTATTTTCTGTAGCTATACAATCACAAATTACTAAGCTCTTAAATTAGTGGGCTTCTTCTGGAATAACTGGCAAGGTCTTTAAATACAGTACAGCAGTGTGAACACACTTCTGTAATACACCCAATTACTAAATCATTCTGTTACTCATTACCCAATTAAATATTGCTTCTCTTTTTACACATTTTTACACGTGTTTGTGTGAGTTTGGTTGTTCATGAATATGTATAGCCTGTAGAAGTAAAACATGAAGTACTCATTTATAGAGTATTATTTCTGAATTATGAAACTGAAAAGCACCCCTTCACACAGTAGATATTTATGAGGTTCTTAATTGTGTAACATATGCAGGTGATTGATGTGTAGAGATTAAAACCAGATGTCTTAGTCTCTTGATCTTTAAATTGTCAGCTAGTGACACTCTTTTTTTCCCTAAGTCTGTTTAATCATTTCTTCTTTCAAAAGAATGTTCTGTGTTTGCTTTAATGATGGACACTATTTCCTGCCTTACAAACTGTGAAGACTGATGAGAAATTTTAACAAATTAAAAAAGAGATAAGGAACATCTTGATGAAGCATCTTAATTTTTCAAGGAAGAAGAGTGAATAAATACATCACAAAATGACAAGATAGGGCCACTGTATAAACAGCTGAAAAAAAAACAACAAACCAACAAAAAACCCAGTAATGACATTTTTGTAAAGAAGTAATTGCACTGAATGAGTCATTAAGAACATTCAAATTCATAGGAATTATTGTAAGCACAGAAAAAACTACTGAAGCAAATCCATAGAAGAAATTAGGTATAATGTATGGTTTTAATCTCTGGATATGTTTTATGTCAATAAAAATCCAAGTTCAATTTTAGTTTCAGTAACATTTCAATAACTTTGAAAAAATACCATAGAGTACACAGAATTAGATTATGTAAGCATGGTAATTGTCAGAGAAGTTGTGTAAAGTTCTGGTCTGATCATCTTAGCACCGACTGACTTGAAAATATCTGACATGAAGGAATTCATTTTCTGCTTTTATTCCAAATAGTGTCCATGCTCATGAAGATGTTTCCAGTCCTGCAATGTGCTTGCTGTACAAATATGGGCTGAAAAAACAGAATGAAAATATAGTTTCCCTTTCTCAGGTGGTTTCTCTCATCTCTGCTGTTTCTCCTGCCAGGTTCATACTGACTCCCACAGCATTATAATACACCTAGGCTGATCTACTTGCAGTTGAAGTGACTATATAAAGAGCAAAGTTAATCTCTGAAACTGATAGACCTTTACACAGCTAAATCCGACATACAATCAAGAGAAGATTTCTTTTCTCTTTACATTCCAAATACTACAACTTTTCTCAGTTAAACTGCCCACCATATCTGTCTGCACTGTTGACTTTTCCCCTATCATATGAGAAGAAGAATATGTTATTACCACTTAACTGTAGCATGGATGTATCCTGACCCTGTTATTTCCAGCATACTAGTCACTCTACAGACAGGGGGGCATTTCTTTGCTCATGAATTTTGAAATCTAGTAAGTCCTTTTAATGTGTGAAATCTAGGTGAGAGTCATAACTTGAACAGCTCACAGCTCATGTACAATTTACAAGGCAACAGCAGGGACATAAGCATGCCTGAATCTCCAGAGGGAAGTAAAGTAATGGCTGGGCAACAACACAGTCCTAAAATCTCACTCTGGACCTAAAAGTGAACCCCCTTTGTGTAATGGTGTGTATGGGATTGATAAGGGATGATAAAGTGTTTGCAATTCTCTAATTATTTGTGTGAGAAAAGGCTGTACACCTGAAGTTTGGGAATCCTAGATTTCAGTTCAGACAGACAATTATTTTTAGCATTTGCATTTTGCAATTTTATAACATTTTAGCTATTTTAACTGTTACAAGCTGCCTGACAGCAGCAGATAGCTGGAAAGATGACTGACATCTTTCAGGTTAAGTCACTCATTTAATGTTTGGCAAGAAACCTCAGGGTAAAAGGACAATATTGCAAATATGTATGTAGGGATCCTGTAACTGTTTATGCATCAAGATAGCCCTGGAAATTAAATAAGGATATTCAGTTTTTTTCTCATGTTATCACAGATTGTACAAGGTAAGTGTTTAACGGCTGAGCCTTGAACATTGGCAGCAGACCAAGAGAAGTGAAAAGGTTAGACAAAAATGTCAGCTTTAAATTTAGAGTGCTAATGCATTCACTCTGAACAGAAAATCCATAGAATTGATACAGGACTAAAATGAAACCAGTAGGCCAGCTTTTTAAAAAGCTTACTTTGTGTATGAAGTTTGTGAAGTTACTACTTGTTCTGTATCAAAATATGCCTGTCTTATAGTCACGTATTATCTGGAGATTAAAGCAATCTGATTCGCCTTCTGTAGATGCTGGGTAATGCTGAAAAAACCAACCTGTTTAGGTGCCTGAATACAAATGGAAAAGCTTTCTTTTAGGTACCTCCATTTTGCACATTTTACCTAACTTAAAATGTCACAAAGTAACAGTCATAAAGGAACTTTTCTGCACTGAGAATTTTTGTACCTGCTCATTCAAAGATGAGGTCACCACAAGAGGAAACATTAAGTATTTGGCAATTCAAATTAGGGACTGGAGCTGCTGCTCTCCATGTATTCTGTCAGACAGGTGGACTTGCAAACTACTGAGACATGTAGACCCTGTATTCTTCAAAGATGCTCCTCTTAAGAAAAGCAACTGACTTTTTTTCCATCAGATAGCACAGTGAATGATTTTCAAACACGCCAATTATATATAACCTATTCCTTTTCTTACCTTCTACCCTTCAGGTTGTTTTTCATAAGGTGCAGTTTGAAAGTTCTCAGGGAAGAACAGAAAAATGTCTTTAATTTACTTCTAGTTCATGCCCACTAACTTACATTACAATAAGATGTAATCCTTTATAGTAAATTAAAACTACACACATCACAGCCAGAATACCAGGTGTGATTAGTAAGTCATCTGGATAAACAGGAATGCATGTTTATTGCATGAATTGATATATTATGATATATATGTATATATACATAAATTTTTGTATTATTTGATGCAAAGTGCAATTTCATTGTATTAAAATATGGCTGAAAGATGTACTATACCATGATAATTCTCTAAGTTTGTGGATGTGCTTTTTAATTTAAAAATCCATTATGCTGCTTTTGAGTTGGACACCAGGAATATTACTTTTTAAAGTCTGTCTTTCTTTAAAACCATAAAAGCTAAACAGGTAAGTTAAAGCTACTTTATATATTTTCTTATCACATTGAAAGTGGTAGGAATCTTGTGCCATGTCTGGGACAAAGACTTTTAGCTGATTTATTCAACTCTGACGCTATCAGAGGCTTTTTTTATTTAGGTGCAATGGAGTTTTCCTCTTCAGCCAAGCTGTTCAAGGTTCTCTTCAAATGACAGCAGATGGCAGAAGCCAGGATTTCTGAATACCTGTCTGAGACCTCACAAACTTGGTTCTGGTGGAGCATAAGCTTGGGATATTTTTAAGTGCTATGCAGCAGAGTGGCAACCATGCTTAGCTACCAATGCTTTCCTGACTCACTCTGGCCAGTGTAGTAAGGTGTTTTCTCTCACTGTCCATGCTACAGCACTTCTTGCTCAGTTATAAAGCATGAGTTGGAACTGTCTTCAGTTTATAAAAATAAATAAAATCTTTATAAATGTTGCTGCAAACCCACAGTGAATATTATTTTAGTATTCAAAAATTAGCAAGTATATGTTGAGTGGAAGTGTTTTGATTTCCTTTTACTTTAGATCACACTTTAATGTCATTTCTAAAGCATTTAAACAAGGCATATTTGTACCTCTAAGCTTATTCCAACATGACTGACATTGGTGCCATGGTTCTCATTAAAGCCATAGGTAATCATTATGGATTTCTAAAATTTCAGGAGACGGGGTTTAAAAAAAGGTTGTCAGTTTGAAATTTAGTAATTGTAAAATAGTCAAGATGGTAGTCACTTCTGATCCATCACATCTTATTGAATTGTTCTGCTACTACAGGATGGGTTTTCAAATGTACATATTTTTTAAGCTTTTTTTTTTTTTTTTCTCATTTGTGAAAATTTTTCTGAAATTATACTAGATGAGAGAGTTCAGTGGAAAGGATTGCAGAAAGTACAAGCAAATAAACCAAAAAGAAGTAAATAAAAGGGTTGAATTTCCTTTACACATCAGTCATGGGGTTCACTTATTACTACTTTTCTGTTGCTAAGGGTTATGATGGTTGTTGTATCCTTTATATAATCTCATCTGAAGTAAAATTTACTACAATATTAATCACTGGCAATTCAATTATTCTTATGTTGTAGCTTTTTGGGTGGTGCCACAAAGGAATTAAAGCTTACTTTAATTAGTCATCTTTCCTTTTAGTGGTTTGGTATCTTGAGATATTTGTCACATAATAATATGGGAGAGGAACATCCAATCAAAGAGGTGAAGAGTGTAACATACAGAAGTGGAAGATCATACTACAAAATTTAGTCCAAACATGAGTCATGCTTTATGGAGTAGACTTTACTTACTGTAAAATATAGAGGATTTTTTTCTTTCACTTTACCTATGACAATCATTCTAGAAATAGTTTTCTCATATATAATTTCAGTAAGCAATACTGGTGTCGAAAAAAGCTGTGTTTTTAAGCTGATGTGGCCCAACAATGATTATGCCCAACACTTCCAATGATAGTTTATTGATCAAACAGGTTCTCCTTTTCCGCAAGGCTTCCCATGCTCTTGTGTGCTCTGAGGGACACAGTGGAGGAGCAGGTAGATTTCTGCATTTCGGGCAGTATAGATGTAAACAACTGTGATGAAAAGCTTAACAAATGATCACTGCACTTGCTTGTAGGTAGCAGAATCATTTTAAAATGTCAGTAAAAAATAATTGTGGTTTAACTTAAACATTGAGGAGAATTAAAAGGAAACACCATGGTCAGAGCCAGCCATTCAAGACAACCTGTGATTTTGCAATGCTACAAACATAATAAATTTAAACTTTCTGACAGGTTCAGTTAAAACAATTATTGTTGAAGCTTCAGACATAGGAACAACTTTTTTTTTTTTTTTTACCCTAGTGCATAATTTTTAGTGTCTCTTAGCACTTCAGATAGTTTTAAGGCAGTGGAACAATCAACATTATCAATGTTGAGCAGCAGCAAGGTTCATACTTCCTTAGATAACCCTTAATCATTTTGACTAAGAATTGTCTAACAATAAGTAAGGTTTTTGTCTAATACGGGTGAAAATTTGAGACTTACATTCTTGTTTCCTGACAACAGTCAGAACATGCTCACTGACATGATGTTAACTTAGAAGCTAAGGAGAATTAGACAAAAAAAACCCAGCTTCTGGTGTTCACATTGTGCATTTCAATTTTTAGGTGAAAAGTCCCTGTGACAGCCATGGGAAAACTTCTGAGTCAAGATTATTTTCCATCAGCGCCTATGAACACCAGTACAATAAGCTAGGTGTAAGACCTAAGACTGCTATCAGGTCAGCATCACAGCCACAGCAGCACAGAGTTTTGTATAAGAACAGTAAATTAGGTTTTGCTAAACTCTATCATTCCCAATTCCCACGCTTACTATAAAGTAGACTGTGCCAACTCTGTAGACACAACTCACAGTAAAAGAAAACAAACTGCAGTTTAGCATGAGTGGTAGAAACTTAATAAACCTAGTCTACTTAGAGGATTCTCTTGGGCTATTTTGTGTCTATTGAAAATTATCTTTAAAAAGGTACTCATGGGGGACAGATCTTTTTAAAAGGAGAAACTGATGAATTATAGGCTAGCTTAATTTTAATTCATGGAAGAATATTTAATTAGAAATTAATTCTGACTACCTAGAAGATAAGAAGGAAATAAGTAAGAACCACCAGTCATTTGTTATGATCAAGTGTCATCTCTTTTGAGACACTTAATGAGCTTCTGTATAGTGTCGTATATATTGACTTCACTAAGATCTCTAGCAGTATCTTGCATGGTTAGTTGAAACTCCTGCAAGATGAGCATGCAGATGGATAAAAGCAAGTTCTGAAGTTCATTGTCAACTTAGAAGGATATTATAAGCAGGATTTCAGAAAGATCTGGATGGAAGTTATTCAAGGATGTCATTAGTAGCTGCTTCACAGAATAAAGACCCTGCTTAATAAGACTGCAGGCACATTTGAATATGATGCTGGGATTCAATGTGACCCTAACATTGGAGAAATAATCCTTGGAAAGACAGATATTCTTCAACAAGGACAAAGTTAGACAGATAGAAATAATCATCTGTTTGTCATAGGAGTGGAACAGTCTAATTCACAGTTATGCAGAAGAGATCATACAATTTTTAGGACATCAAAGGCTGAATGTGAACCATGGTTGCTGCACTGCTAAGGAAAGGCAAATAATACCAGCATGTATAAATAATGGAACGTCAAGACAAATGAAGTGGCCCTTTCAGATTGTGTAGTGCTGGCCAGGCCAGTACTTGTCACATCGTGGATGTAACAGTCCAAAAAAGAATGACTAGCAGGGGAAATCTAAAGGAGAGCGAACCAAAGGATCAAAGATTGCAGCAATGGCCTTGTTAGAATCTTTAATTTGTCAGAGAATCACACAGAATCACAGAATGGTTTGTGTTGAAAGGGACCTTTCAAGGTCATCTAGTCCAACTCCCCTACAGGGAGCAGGGACATCTGCAATTAGAGCAGGTTGCTCAGAGCCCTGCCCAACCTCACCTGGAATAGTTCCAGGGATGGGGCATCTACCACCTTTCTGGGCAACCTAGGCAAGGGCCTCACAACCTTCAGTGTACAAAATGTCTACTAGTCTAAATGTCCCTCTTTTTGTTTAAAAGCATCACCCCTTGTCTTACCACAACAGACCCTACTAAAAAGTCTGTCCCTATCTTTCTGACAGGCCCTTTTAAATACTGAAAGGCCACAATAAGGTCCCTCTAGACCATGTCACTAAGCGCCACATCCAATCTTTCATTAAAAACCTCCAGGGATGGTGACTCCACCACCTCCCTAGGCAGTCCATTCCAGTGTCTAAGAAAAGAGGAAGAAAACAAATCATTCTCATGTTCACTGTGGACAAAGTGCCACAGTATCACAAAACTGAAGTTGAAAGGAGCTTTGAAATGTTCTTGCAGGCAACTTCTAGATCATCCCTTCTATATTCTCTGTTAGACCTTGTTTCATTAGTCTGAGTAGAAAACTATTGTTAACAGTTGCTACTATTGAGAAACCCTCCTCTCAAGGAATCAGATACAAGATTCAGTTAACAGAATAAATTTTTATGCAAAATGAAGATATCCTACAGCAAGCTGCATGAGAATTACTACCATTCCTTGCTTTCAGTATCATTTCCATGTAATGTCCAACATTTGCATATTGGCAGGCTATGAAAATTTTCAAGAATCTTTCAAGAAAATAAATTTTTCCAGTCACTGTTTCTTTTAGGAAAAATGCATGCAAGCACTATCTCTACTCAACAGTCACTTATTACTTATAATTATTAAAAATGTATCATTTGGAAATTACTTCTGAAAAGAAAGGTAAATATTATTTTACACAAATCCTTAAAGGAAAATGTAACCATTTAGATTAGTCCTGACAAAATTAGGCCCAGCAAGTTAACCTTCAAAAACAGAGAACAAGGTGAACAACCGATTCATGAGAGCTTGCCAGGCAGGCACAATTTATTCTTACAATATTATACTTATTGCCTATGTAGCTAGATATTGATATTTTATGATATCTGATCTGATATTTGATGTACATTGTGTGGAAGAAATGTTACTTTACAGAAGATTCTAAAAATGATGCCTATTGAATTACAGAAGAAAGTGAACAGACAAAAGTGGAGCTGTGAATGAAGCAAATAAATTGCTGAGTAGGCTAGAAAAAAATGTATTGCACCTATTTAAACTCTGAATCTTATGCAACAAAATGCATATTATATCTGCTAGAACAAGTTTTGCAAATAGGCTATGCTTGGCCCATCCTTTGTGTTTAGCCCTTCCCATTTTTGCCTCCTTAGAGAGAACGAAATTAGGAAGTTATCCTCATCTGAGTTTACTAAATGTGTTAAAAAAAAATATAATCAAAACATGATCTGTACAAGGGGCAGGAAATCCTTACCACTTCAATCCCAACTCCCCATGATCATCTTGCATCAAATGCACAAAGTAGACACACCTCTTACATCAAAAGGATGTTTTGATCTACTGTACAATAATAAGCAATATTTCAAATTTTTAAAAGTCCTAATTTCTTTCTTTTTTTTTTTTTTAATTAGCAGAATTTACAGCCTTCTAAGACTGTCCCCTTCCTTCTAAAACTTTTGTATCTTCTGGGAGTGATAAATCCATCATTCTTGTCAGACTCAGTATCAAGTTTTTATTGAAAAAGCAACTTGAATAAAAAAAGAAAACACAACCACCCAGCAATAGTAATATGTCAGGCAACCTAGCAGAAAACGTATATCGCGAAGGGTACTCTGTGCTCTTTTGAACCTTTGTAAGAAATTATCTTGAAACAACAGCTGCATTAAGCTTTTTCTTAAAGATCTGAACTGCAGAAAAAGAGTTCCGTTAGGAGGAAATCTTTATACATTTGAATCATCTGTTTTAGTTGAAAAAACTGTAAAAGAACTTTTGCTACATGAATTTAGAACAAAAATAGTACACTTAATTTAGTGTATTTACATTTTTGGAAGAGGATTTCTGAAATTACTTCTCTTAAGCTCTCTCTAAGCTTTCAAAGGTTATAGGACTTTAAAAAATAGTTCAAATTCCTGCAGTTTTAATTGAGGTGTATGTGTAGTTTTATGGAAAGAAGAATTTTTTAAAGATGTTTCAGTGTCCAGCATATTAAAGATAGTTTGATAACATTTTCTTTAAGGTTAACAAGAAATAATTCACATATTATCCTAACTAGAGAGAGAAACCAATACATAATATCTTTGCTTTAGAAAAAAATTTCTGTATCATATTCACAGATAAATGTCATTGGACATTCCTTGCACCTGTGTTATATTCAGAAATTTTTAACCCACTGTTTCAAATTATATATTAAGTTAGATTGTTTGACCAGAAAACATTCTGATTCTGTAGTCCACCCTTCTTTATGATACAGGCCCTTGATCCTTCCTAAATTAATTATTGTTTTAATTAGTGGATGTCTTCTGAAAGCAAAATATTTTAAGATATAAGAACTCATAATACTCCTAGTAGTCTGTTCCAATGGCTAACAACTTTTACTGTTTAAAATTCTTAACATATTTTTGGTTTTAATTTTTCTACCACGAACTTCTAGTTTTTTGCTCTTGTTACATTTTTCAGTAAAATGTTGAGGAGCTTTCCATTAAGAAATTTGTCAGCCCCTTAAGACTCACTGTGATCAAATCTTTGATATGATTTTCTTTGATACTCTAAACATAGAGATGTTTAGTCTTAGGCTATAAGGCATGCTTTCCAATACTTTGATCATCTTCCTGGTTCCATTTTTAATCGTTTTCCTTTGGTTTATTTGCAATGGCTTTAGAGAATTTGGTTTGCTCTAAAACAAGCATGCCTACTGCTTAAATTACACTACAAATTATGTCTGTGATGGTAACAAAGTTCTCTTCATTCTGGCTACACTAGTGAATGTCATTTTCAGTTTGATAGCAGGGCTAGCCTTGAGTTTTATAGAAAGAAAAAGTCTGCTGGAATTCTCTTTTCAACAAAATTTGTCCAAATATGCACCGATTTTATGTCCAGTCTTTCTCAGTAGCTCTTGACTTCCCTCTGTTGACTAAGCTATGTTCCAATACCACTGGGATAACTTTTTCAAAAGTATCATGCCTTGGTGGATTGCTCATCTCCCGTAAAAATTAATGGTAAAGCTCCTGTAGACTTCCAGCAGCAGAGAGGACAAAATGCCAACATTTCTGAAAGAGTTTAGCTTAACTAATTTCTTCTTAATAATTCATAACACATTTATTGAAATCTTCCTTTCAAACATAGTGCCACTGAAGTGGCATATGACCCAATCATATAAAGTAGCTTTGAGAAAATTGTAAGGTTTTCTTGATGTTTCAAAGCCAATATGTTTTGTAACAGAACACTTTCCTTTTTTTTAATTTTAATTTCTAATTCTCCTTGATGTCAATTATGCATGCTTCCAATTTTTTTTAATTAAAGATGGTATCTATCTGTTTTCTTCTGTGTTTCAAGGGCTTCTATTCTGAAGTATTACTTTTTATGTTACTGCAGGTTACTTCAATATAATACTTAATAGATTGTGCCCTTCAAGTTGACTATCCATATTCCAGATTACACTTTCACGAATTGTTAACCCAAGGTTTTGCAGGGTAAATTTAATATTAGATCCTATAATAATTCTTAAAGTCAACTGTATTATTTCTACGTATTTGCTGATTTTCTATAAATTACAGTGTTTTATTAACTTAGAATCAGAAGAGATCCTACAGTCTACCATTTAAATAGTTTCACTTAAGAGTCAATGTATCATAAATTATTATTCAGCTATCCCACACTGTCACATGTTACTTTACTTGGAATGTTCATTCTAGAATTCTTCTGAGCCTATGAATGATGAAATTATTAAAAAAACTTATGGATATCCAGAGTAAAAAAACACTGACAGTCTTGTTCAAACCACAAGCTTTGAATCTCCTGAGTTCCCTAACTTTTATGTTTGTATCACTTCATTTGAATCAATGGTATGATATCCTGGAGAATTAGGACACAAAGGGTTAGTGCAGAATTCAGCTTTATTCAATCTTCATTAGTGATCTGGAGGTGGAAGCAAACAGCTCATTAACAGAATTTGCAGATGCTAATAAATTGAGAGAAGTTATGTACCCAAGGGAATACTGCAAAATAATAAAAGGGCATCCAACAGGAGTTTAAAATGTGGGTAAAAAAATAACAATTTAGATCAGGAGGGCTTATATTAAAACAATTCAGAAAATAATTAAAAATACAAATAATAGATAGTTAGAGGCATCATGAAAGATGCTTCTGCTTTAGGGTTTTCAGTGAGCTGATGAAGTCTCTAATTCACTATACATGCTCAGTGAACTCCAGCAGTGGATTTTCCACAGCTTTGGTTGTCTAAATATTCTCATTCTTTAATCAGTCTAACAGAAGGGTGACTGGATTTAACCTTGATGAAAATTTGTATGATAATATGCAGTTTGTAATTTGTAAATATGCAAATTGTATATGTCTTTTGACCTTTATTAATTTTTATGCATTGGTAAAGATTAAGAATTCTGTTAAAATGAGTAAATACAAGAATTGCTGGTACTAAGTAAAGACTAAGTACTACATCCCTTTGGTCTATCAGGAAATCCTCACAAAGCTATTTCAGTCTTTTAGTAATTATATTTACAGAATTAAATGACAATGCTATTATGTTTTAAACTACACATTATTGGATAAAGTAATTAATTTTAATTTCTATCATTGAACCTCAGTAGCTGAAGAAATTT
Source organism: Megaceryle torquata (assembly GCA_024611175.1). NCBI lineage: Eukaryota > Metazoa > Chordata > Aves > Coraciiformes > Cerylidae > Megaceryle > Megaceryle torquata. The sequence continues at coordinate 8,449 of JANIJG010012057.1, read as the reverse complement.
ACATATCCAAAAAAAAATCAGTAAAATCAATGATTGTAAGAAAATCGTAGTTGCTTATACATAATTTTTATTCCTGTGTTACGTTCTGTGTTTCCTCACTGCAGGGAATAATATCTCAGATATACAGAAAAATAAAAATTGTACTGCTTGCTTTGACTAACTGTAAAGACACAGTCATGAGCTCATCAGGACATAATGCCATTCAGATATGAGCCTGAGGTTTGCTAAACATTGGCAATGATTTTGAAAGCTAATCCTTGTTTCTTTTCTATTTATAAAGTTAAATTTAAATTTTCAGTTTGTTTAGCTCATTATCCAAACATAATACAGGTCACTATATACCCAACATCTTTTGCAGCAGTATCTTCCATCCAGTAATTTCCTACCCAGGGCATTTTTCTCCTTGTTATCTTTTCTTCTTGTTTATTTGTGCAATATTCACATCGAACCACAAAATGTTCCCTTTCTATTCCCAATACAACCATTCTTCTTTCTCTTCTGCCTGCCTTTTATTGGAATGATGTTTACTGCAGTAGCCTTTCTGCTTTTCCCCTTCCTTCTGTAATTGCATTGAGGACTATTTGGAATGATTGTCTCTGTCTCTAAAGACTCTTTAAAATCAGATTAGTCGATCATCTCATCATTTTTGCTGTTCCTTAGTTTGAGGTGGCCTAGAGCTCCTGCTTTTGAGCTTGACTTAATATGATGCTCTCCTGTCATTGCCACTCAAGCATATGTATCACAGCTGTGAAGCTGTGGAACATGCAAGTGTTGGCAGTTATCAGGCTTGCTTTGCATTTGAGGATGATGAGATAAAAAAGAGCTGCAGCATTCTGAGACATGAATGATCACATATGGGGGAGAAGGAAAGAAAATAAAGATTGTGCAGGCTTTGACCTCAAGCGCAAATTTTTGTGTGTCTGGTTGCCTAATGATACACATCTGTGAAATCAGCATTATATGCCCTCTAAAAAAAAAGGGCAGTTCAATTCGTTGATGTTATTGTGGAATGACAGAGCATGATTTGATCAGCATTTGTACAGTAGAATTGAACTCAAGAAAAATGAAGAATACTGAAAATACGTAGGCTTTGCAGACAAGCAGAGGAGGATGAGCAATGGAATGGAATTTCAGTTAATGTGTGTGGTATGTCCAGAATCTTTGTATGAGATATAGTATTAAAATTTAATTTCTCAGAAGAAATATAGGACTGTTGGAGAAAAACCACTGGCAGCATGACAAAAAATAGTCCTTGCTTTCATTCAGTTATTTTTCTGTTTTGCAAGCATAAATCAGTCACTATTCTTTAACACAAAATAGTGAGTATGTCACTTTCCTCTATGCAATTCCACAGGTATCCAGTGAGACAATCTTCTTGGCTGTCAAATACACATACCTTGGAATTGCACAGCCATACATTTAGGGGCAGGTTTGCTGTCTTTCACCAACTGCAGTCCTCTCATTCATCACACTAGGTCAGGTCACCAAAGTAGTGTTGGTGGGCTTGCTTGGCTGGCTTCCCTGCTTGGCAGCTGCAGAGTGCTGACCATGATTAATTGTGTTGTATTTACAGTGCTATATTAATTGTTTTGCTTCACAGACAAAAAAAACTTTCAAAACTGTCAGGTCTCTAACAGGATACAGGTTGCTGATTGAGTTTCTTTGTATCAGGAATCAAAATCTGTCAAACAGTAACACTGCATATATATCATAGCTGATGTGATAATCTAAATTCATCAAAAAAATCATATTTGTAGTTTAACATTGGTGTTATAACAGTGTTATAGCACTGAGAAATCTCTTATTTTCTCCTATGATTATGACTCAGGATACTGAGGATCATTAAGTATCTTCCAGCCAAATAAGTTAATAGTGTTTTGAAGAGTCCAAAATAAATTCATAACTAGGAAATATCAATATTTCTATTTCATTAAGATTTTGTATTTCATCTAAAAAATGGTTTTTATCTTTTAAGCTCTTGTGGCCAATAGCTTTTGCAGTTTGTACAAAACCTGAAAGTAAAAGACAAATTGTCTGAATGCCCCTTTTTTTTCCCCCTCTCTATTTTGGCTGTAATTGAAAAAAATCCATACTTTTAAACATTTTTAAATAAAACTGGATTTCAAAGCAGAGATTTGTAAGCCTAATAGATGCTCCCTACCAAAAAACCCAAGACTGTTTCTTCTTTTCCCATCCTTAGCTACAGAGTCTTCCCATCTTCCTCACTGCTGTTCATCTGATACATAATGAGTGAACTGATGATCAAAAATTATTCACTTGAGGGGGGTGGAGAGACGGAAAAGTGTTTCTTTGCTGATATCTTAATTAGTTTACTGTGGGGAAAGAGAAGGGCCTTCACTGACAGAAGGCAAATAGGCATGTGTGATGGGAAAGAGTTGCAGCAGGGAGGACGGAAATCTGTTATGACAGCAGAAAACATGAAACTCACCTTTAGCATCTGGTCCACAGCTTACTGGGTTAAATAGAAAGACTCCCATTGGGAAGGAATCCCAGAGAATTCTGAATCACATTCTTATTGAGTTTTACAGTGCCCTCATAGTTATTATTCACAATACCCATAGTGGAATGCCCCACATAGGTGTGAAAATCCAGCAATACACAATATTATACTGCTTATTCGCTTTTAGTTCAGCATGGTCCGAGCAATCTATCATTCAGTCTGGTTCTTCTCTTATTTCTGCCTGTAAAATCACAAATATTTCTGTTGATGAATTTCAAATTATGGTTTCTGTAGAAGTGGACTGAAAAAAGTATCAGAGCGATTGTTTTTGATTGAATGATAGCCCCTTGGATATAGCTGAGGATGGGGTGACACAGTGGTGAAGGGCTACTCAAGTCCTTTTTCCTTTCTGTTTGGAAGCTTCTAGACAAAACAAGATGCTTGTTGCTCAGGAATGCTATTCTCAAAGTCTCTATTCAAACCAAAAATAAACAACCCCCAAACCACATTCAATAAATACATTGGCCTTCATATCCTTTATGAAAGGTTATCTGTTCTGAGAAGTAAAGGGCACCCAGATCAGAGAAGCTAAAGGCTATGCTAGATTAAGTTGCATTGGTTTATGATATTAGTACCTTTAGCTGTGTACCTTGCTTCTCTGATCATACTGAATATAATAGAAGAGCTGCATGCCCACCCCTCTTCAGCCTTTCTTCATAGGCTTTTTTTGCCATAAATCCTCTGCCTTTCACTACTTCCATTAATAAGCTGAGCTGTGAACTTGAGTGAGTCATGTAAAAAAGTGTATTTCTTTCTACCTCTCTTGCTATGGGCCAGTAAATTCTGGCAGAACAAGTAAGAAGTGAATATCATGTTTTATCATGCAGCCATTAAATCCGGCTAAATTTGTTGGCAAACATCTGTCAAAGCCCTAAGAAAAAGAGCGAGAAGACATTCTCTCAGCGTAGTTTAGAGGAAAGAGGGAATTCTGAAGCCAAATCTAAGCCTTATAATGCTGAAAAAAAGAACCTATTTCAGGTATTTTCTGCCATCTCATTCCTCTCAAAGTTCATAAAAACTCCATTTTTTTTCTTATTAAAAAAAAATCTTGGAAGAAATCAGTCCATTTTCAATTTTTCAATAGAAGGTCATGAAGGTCAGCTTTTAGGTCAAATAAATGTACCAAAAGTTTGTTTCCATGAAAGTCAACAAGACTGACAAGCACACTGACAAAGGATTTATTTTTTATTCAGTCCTATCTAATTGTATGTTATTATTGTATCTATTTCAGTGCATCATATAAAAACAAAAAGAAGACAAGTTTTATTGGTATGGTAATCAAATATTATACAGTATCTTTTGTCATGCACAATTCACATTATTTGTGCAATATGACTAACACGTGTGAAAAATTGGAATGTTTTAACATGTCCCTTTAGAAACTTGGGTGAAAATAAATATGCAGTCAGATAAAAGTGAGAAATAGAACCTACCAAATTTTCCAATACATTGGTTTTGCTCTGAATTATCAGTGCCATCTGGTTTAAAGGACAAATAATTCAGGAGAAGTAGTAGAATCTGAGTGATCTAAGAGTAAAAGTGATCTCCTGGTGGAATAGAAATTCTTAATACATTTCGTGTCCCTACTGCTGACAGGGGAAATAGAGTGAAGATGAAAAACAGGGTGTATGGCTGAAACAGCAGCACTTTGATCTTAGGCTGTGCTTTTAAACAGCTCTGCATCCTTCAGAGCCTGGCATACATTAAATCAGCTCTTATGTTTCTCTATCTGAGTGCAGGGAGAATTGCTGCTACAGAGAACAGGGTTCAAAAAAGCTTAATGGTGAGTTTCAAAACTTATCTACAGAGTACCCTTCAATTCAGTCAGGGTCATAACCAAATATCTGGCCCTGTACATTATTATTGTTCTTCAGGAACAAGAGTTTTATTACAGAGCTGCAAGTGCATGTTGAAGCCTCCCCAACCCCCATATATATATAGCTCCAAGATTAATCAGGGAAATCTACAAAAAATTTCTAATGACTAAATTTTTTTGAGATTTTGGTTTGCTTTGGTTTGTTTGTTGTTTTGTTTTGTTTGGTTTGGGTTGGTTGTGTGTGTGTGTGTGTTTTGTTGTTGTTGTTTGGTTGTTGTTGTTGCTTTCTTTTTTTCTGAGTAATAGTTTGTGGGATTTATAAAACAAATATGGACTTTTCACCTAACAAGTTTTTTAAGACAGTTACATACAATGGACACTGGAATGAAGCTCAACCCACTCAAAAATCAGAAACTTTATCAAAATATTTTTTGTTCTGTCTTCACAGCAACTTGCTGTGGCAGCATAAGCCAGTGGTAGAAACATGTAAGAAGGAAGTTAGAATCAATAAATGCAGCAGTGTAGGACAAATTTCCTACATATTTTTTTATCTTTCTAATGCTTGAAGGCATTACAGACTGTTACAACAGTTTCTCCTGAAATCCTCACCAGCTAAAAAATGTTAGAGCTGTCTTGATCCTTCAGTTTAATTTTCAAAATCCTTGAGTGGGTGTGCCAGCTACTCTGCTTCACCTAGCTCACATGGGGTATGTGGGCAACCATAACCCAAACAGTTCTGTAATTCTGTAGACAAGTTTATTTCAGCTTAGAGAACCCGGGCCACATTCTCCAGCTGAACTCACTCCTGAACTCTTGTACTGCATCTAAGTTTTAGCATGGCCAAGTACATTTCCCTTCTGCTTTTCCATATTTGACTGTATTCAAAGTGTTGCACAAGGAGGGCACAGAAACAGTTTTTCATCTCTCTGCCTGCTGGCAGATCCATCCCTGTGTGGCTCCCAGGCTGACCCACATTCCTCCCTGCCTCCTGTGCTCAGGAAGAAGGCAGAAAGCCTGTTCTTGTAAACAATTGGTAAAGAACTGGCACAGATTTTCATATTTTCCTTTCTGGAGTATTTTGCATACTTTTGTATGTATTTCCAGTCTTACTTCTTTTCTTCTCACAGAAAAGATACATACATGAAATATGAAGCAATAGTACTCCCACTTAGGAAGGGCTGTAGTTTAATTCAAATGTCTGTTCTAGTTCTGGTTTGTGTGTCTATTTTAGGAGAGCTAAGTTGCAGTTGTGAATGGAATGGAATCCACATATGCCTATCTTTCCAATTTACATTCAATAATTTAATTTCACCTGTAGCAAAACGTATAATTGTTCTCATTACTACTGAAAAAACCCAGCTGTACAGCTTCAGGTATTCTGTATGCCAATATTATTTTAGATTGTCTTACCTACAGGAAATTGGTTTCAAAATAAGACACTCTTCAACATACTGTACCTCCTTCCAGTTTGCTTACATATTAGTCAGGTCAGCAGATTTGAAATAAGTACAGACTTGTTCAATAATGTGTTTCTTGTCATTTTGGCTACACTAAACTTGGCACTGAATTGTTCATCAACTTACTGAAAAGCTTGCTCTGGTTGTAGGAGGATAATCGAATTGTCAACAAAGATCAGTAAATTAATGTTAACATTTTGTGTTTGAATTCGCTACTTCTTCAAATCCTGTTTATAAAGCAAGGAGAAAAATGTAGTATAAAACATGCTAGAAACCTGATTAGAATTTAAATATATGAAAAGTGGTCTTATTTGTAACAGACTTAGAAAAGTCATTGCAAAAAATGAATCCCTATTTTTTTTTTACATATTCTTGCAACTACATGTTACCAGAGACTCAATCTTTCTCCAGACAAAGTCTTCTGTCTCACTGGCATGAATTTATCTGCTTTTTCTTGCCTTTCTTTGACTTTCCTTTTTTTTTTTTTTTTTCTGTCTTATTTTATCTTTTTATTTTAATCTTTTTTTATATACTTAGAGACATTAGTAATATAACTTTTCAGTGCTTGTGTTTTGGTATGACATCTCCAGACAAGATTTTATTTTTCCATTGCTATATGTATTTTCAGGAGTAGCAAAAATAGAGGCAATCATTATTTTTGTGAAAATACTGAGGTTAGAGAATGCAGGAAAAAATATTTCCTAATATTTCTGATATGCCAAATATTTTCTTAGGTGGAAAATTTGCTCCCCTTATTATGCTCACTTATACCACAATCTTTAAGTATATTTGTGCTGTACGCAATGGTTTTAAAACAATATGCCTAAAACAAGACAAAGACTAGCTCTGCAGTTAAGTCAAAGATATAGCTGTAATACAAGATAACTGTTTCTTCACAAGAAAAATGGCTCAGACACAAATAGTGAAAATATTAGCACACATCCATCTTTTCCCTGCCTTTCTCTGGCCCCTCTTCAGAGTATGCATTCCCTTACCATGAAGTTGCACCTGGAATGGAATATGGACTGGAAGGGACAAAAAGTATGGACAAGACAGTTATTCATGACCCTATTGGAAATAAGTGTTACTTAGACATTACACAGATGTAGTTACACAGATGCTTGTCTACTGTCAACTAAAATGGGTACAGATGGTATAAGTCTAAAAAAAAGTCTAAAAAATCTCTAACTATGGAAAGAAATTAGAATATTTCTTCAAAATACACAAATAAATTTGATTGTGGAGATGTTTTTCATGACTATTGCTAATTATTTTCTTTGTTGATTACTTTTTAAAGAGAAGCATGCATTTTTCTACAGTATAATGTGGTTTGTTTGTTTGTGTTGGATTGTTGTTTTGGTTAGCTTTGGGGTTTTTTGTGGGTTTTTTGTTTTATTTTGGGGGTTGTGGAACAGCGCTGGGCAGGGGGCAGTTTTTATCTCCTTACAGCAAAGGCACTTCATTTCTTGAGTACCCTGGAATAAAGTTGGCTGGCTGCTGCAGGATCCCAGCAAGAGCTCAGCCTCTGAGAACATTTCCTGCAAAGCAGAATCTGTCTGGGTCTTATCCCTAAAAAGGCAGAGGGAGTGGTGAGGCAACATTAGTATTTGCAACTAATTCTAAAACATAAGGGCTGATGAACCCATAATGCTGTATTCTTTGTTGGTAACGTCCCAGCATATCACATTCTCAACACTCATTTTGCTGTTTCTGGAGATGTGTTTTGACAGGAAAGATGGGGTGAATAGACAGTCTGTCATGGGGTCTTCTTACCAAGTATTTTTCTACCTGTTGAGGATATGTTGGTTTGTTTGGTTTTTTTTTTCAAATAATGATTTACAACTGTCTTTACCCAAAAAGAAATTCTATCAGCTGCATTTGGACTTTCAAGCTCTCTTCTCTTTTTTTTTTTTACTGTTCTATGGATGGTATATTCCAAAAGCTTTCACAGTGACATAGATGTGTAGAGACTTCTGCATACAAAGAAATTTTGTGCCTTGGGTTCGTCTGTTCTGAATAGGAACAAATAAAACTGAGTCCTCTGGGTGTAACTGTTGTGTTTTCTGCTTCTTTCATTGAGGAAAACATCTGAAGATCCTGTGAAAAAGAATATTCTAGAGGTGAGGGTGATTATTCAAGGAAAGAAGAAAGAAAGGGGAGGCATTTGGAAGCAATACGGAAGTCAATGTCTCGTTAGAGCCCTGCCTCAAGCAGCACTGTCCACAGAAAAACTGATGTTCAGCAGAATCTCAACAGCTGATGCTAAAAAGCATTATTCCTTAGACCATCTGGAAGAATATAATAAATGTCCCATTTATAAAGCAGGGGCATATATTGTAAATCTTGCCCAGGGTTCTCTGTCAAATAATGCTGTTTAGACTGAATTGCTGTGACCTTGAATACGCATTCACTCATTGGCTACACAATGCCTTTCTCAGTTAGCAAGGTGGTTAATGCCCAGTTGGATCAATAAGATGATCAATTATACTTCAGGTAGATATTTGTTTTGTCAAACAGCATTCAGTGTGTACTATCTGTTACAAAAATAAGGGGAAAAAGCTACTTGGTGATGATTAAGGAGGCTGGGGAAAAACTTTGAAGTGTATAGAAGAGGAACATTAAATATAGTATACCCCATATAGACCAAATAATATT